>JAODAL010008237.1:0-119287 GCA_025379985.1 Phyllomedusa bahiana | reverse complement strand
TAGATATTAAATACAACCCCAGTTGTGAAAGCTTGGATAAGAGACATAAGAAAATTCAGTAAATCCTTCAGTTCATAGAAAGAAACAAGGCTGTAAGTTTCTTCGAAATTACACGACTGCATCTGTGGTGATGGAAACAGAGGGACCATCTATGGGGTTAAATCACTCAACGGAGAAAAACTCTGACCCGTCTGATAAACAGGCCCCAGCTGAAACACACAGCGGGTTTCCCCCACTGCGTTGTTGGGTTTTTGCTTATACTTGCATATCCCCTTTTGAAAAATCACACAATTTACGGGGAATCCCTTCCCAACCATGATGCAAACTTACATCAAATATCAGGAAGGTGTTACATCTGCTCACTCCAGCGCCACTGACTTTTCTAATAAGTCCACTAATGACATGATCAGTGTTCAAGTGACCGTTCAGCCAATCATAGATCTCAGCAATCACATGCTGTATATCCTGAAGGAGATCATTGCGGTCTGTGAATAGCTGTAGGGTCACATGAATAATAAATCAATGCATGGTCAAACCCCCGGGAAAAGGGTGGAGGCCGTAAAAGGAAAAACCCAAATCAATAAGCCATCACCGTTTAGAAAGCAGGACTTGTGGTTAAAAGTTTTTAAACCTTTATTCTTCCATATTAAAAAGGATAATTGCATCCAACCTACTGATAACGAGAGTTCATCCAATCAGCGTGTGCTGCCACTCAATCTGACCAACGCGTTTCAGGTCACATGACTCTTACTCATGGTATGAACACGTTCCCCTTTTTTTTAAAATTTGGCTTGGGCTCAGACTCTAAATACAAAAAGATACAAATAATACAAATATAAAATCGTAAATAGTATAATCCTATAACTAGTTACCTTCTATTGAATCACAGCACAAAACACATAAAATACTCAATATTGATATTGTATATCTTGGCTCACATTCCAATCCCCATGGTATGCGTGTGTCTAAACCAAATATCCACCATGCCTCCCTGAGAATTCTGAATCCGTTCAAATAAACACAGAAAAGGGTTTACAGGTCTCCCCCATGCAAAGTGAGGGGGAGACCTGTGATAGGAATTGAATGGATTCAGCATTCTCCCAGAGGAGGAGATTTGCCAAGAATTTTTACCCAGGGGGGGGGTGCGGTCTCCCGTCACAACAGATTAGCTGCTTATTACTTTGGGGTTTTTGCTTTGAATCATATTGGATTGGCACTCCTAGCATGTGGATTCGAAAAGGGGGAATTGGAAAAGAAAATGAGCCTTTTTTACATTTTTTTTTTGTTTATGCACGACAAAGGGTTTAAAAGGTGAGTGGTTTTTTTTTTTTTTTATATCATCCTGAATCCTAAAACAAAGCAATTTTGAATTTTGGGAACACCCCTTTTTATGCCAGTTTTTAATTAAAAGTTTCTCAAATAAAACTTTTTAAATTTTAAAAAAAATACAATAATATTTTTTATTTTTTTATTTCTGATTGTAGATTTTTTTTTTGTTGTTTTATAAATTTTGGGGGGGCAGCCACCTTGCCTAAATGCTTTTTAACAGATTTAAAATGCTTTAAGCTACATGGGACATAGGACCTTTGTTTACCTTTCATTGTTATCAATGCAAAGGGGTGTATGATTAGCCCCTAGTAGTCAATTACCCTATGGAGACTCGATGTACAAGTCGAAATAAAAATAAAATAATGTTTAAAAGTATAAAAAATAGTAAAAGTTCAAATCACCCCACTTTTGCCGTTTTACAAATAATAAAATAACAAACAAGTTACAAATAATTGGTATTGCCGCATCCGTAAAAGTCTGATTTATTAAAATATAATATCTTTCATCATGTACACTGAACAGCGTAAAAGAAAAAAGAGCCAAACATCATAATTGCAGGGTTTTTTCGTCATTTCACATTCCCTAAAAATTGTAGTATAAAGTGATGAAAAAGTCACTTCTATCCCAAAATGGTACCAATAAAAAGTACACTTTAGCCCAGAAAAAAGGAAGTATCACTCAGGTCTATAGGTGGAAGTGCAAAAAAGTTATTGGTCGCAGAAAATGACACAAATTTTTCAGAAAATGTTTTGAATTTTTTTACAGTACTATTACATAACAAAACCCTACATGAGCGGTATTTTCGGTTGTACAAACCACAAATAAAACAAATTTTCATTAAGCAAAGAGTGAATGCAGTAAAAACAAACCCACCGCAAACATAATGCAAGTACGTTTTTTTCACATTTCACCCCTCTAAGAATTATTTTTTTCCGTTTTCCCAGTTAATTCTATGGTAGGGGCAATTAGAAAGTACATCTTGTCCTGCAAAATAAAAACCTTCATAAGTCTATATAGATGGAAAAATAAAACAAATGTATGGCTCTTGAAAGGCAAGGAGGGAAAAAACTTAGAACCATATTATTAGTACTGGCGGTCAGGATAAGATGAAAGGATATCCCAGAAAACAATATTTTAATCTAGTTGGGTATAATTTTTTAGCTTACAATAATTAGAAATTTTAAAACTATTATTTGTAATAGACATTCGTGGCATTCATTTACCCTGATAGTGTGTACATTGACCCTAAAATATCATTTTGTTTGGTGCTCTGAATATTAACCCCTCAACAACTCCTCCACCTTTATTGCTATACCCTCATGTAGGCACAATCAAACGTATGTGTGTTATGTTACATTTTATTGTACTACATGGAACAAGCCATATTCTTGTAATATGTATTTTTATACAAACATTAACATGCACATAGTGTATGAAAAAGCATCAGAGCAACAGGTAGTGATAGACAACAAAACCGACAGGACTCGACCTACAAGTTCAAATCTGCGGCTGTAAACAATGAAGGAGATCAAGTAGCATGATTAGTTATGAGTTATTGTGGCAATATACATGCCTTCCACTCTTGGCAGCCGCTCAAGGTCATAAAACAGCGCTGACATCTTTTCTTTGATTGTCGTCGCTGCTCTGTCTTCAAGGTGTTGTATTGAACAAAAAATTGTCCAGAAAACAGATGAGTGACCTTGTGAGTCACAAGAAGCAAATGTATCACTTGAAATGAATTCTAGACACTATTCAGGTAAACCGATGTCCACATGTGGGCTAGATGTTCCTCTGATTTCACCGGATGACTTCTGCACCAAGGATACTAGGTTCACATGGCGTGAACTGGGACGTATTTCACGCCGTACTGCGCTAAATACGGGACGAGATACGTCCCAGTCATTACGGTAATCCACAGCTCTCATAGAGAACTATGGATTACGTCTCCTCTCCCCGGTCGCACAAAACGCCGCGGGGGGAGATAAGTGACATGTCAATTACTAGCTGCGAATACGCGCTGATAGTAATGAATGTCTATAGGGCCGACGGGCTGCCGGCCCCCCTGTCCTGCAGGAGCTCTCGCGGACTCCCGAACTCCGGCGTAATTAAGCCCCACAATTACACCGTGTGAAAATAGCCTAATAGTGATATGTAAATAGTTATTAAATGTTTTTGCGCTTTATTTTTTATGTTGGCATCTTAAAAGATTCAGCACCATCCAGTAAATAATAACATATCAGAACACTCAAAGCTAAGTTTTTTTTTTTTTTTTTATCACAGACAAATATGCTATATCAAATATGAATTAGTAAAACATGGTAACATTCCTGATTATATAGAGAACCTTCATATTTTTCTTGGAAGCATGATCTCAGTTTTAAAGGAGTTCTCCACTTGTATAAAATTAAGCCAAATTGGAGCCGGGTGGGAAAAAAAAGAGTGTCCTGTCCCTGTGCCGCTCCCGGGCTCTCCGGCAATCCACTCCTCGTCACTGGGTTCTTGGGTTTTCATACTAACATGCAGGAGAGGCTTGTAATTGAATGGAGCACAAGCCTTTCCTGTGTGCAGGGAGGGGAATCTAGCTGTGAAGATTATTACCATTTGTCGCCAACAGAGAGGAGCAGAATACTTGAACTAAGAGATTGTGTTCTATCAATCCGGAAGATCGCCCTGCCTCTAAGCTGAGATGTCAACTCTGTTCACTGTTGGATGTTTTGGTGGTTGGAAGAATATTGATGGACCAGATTTACAGATAGGGGTGAACTTCTGCATGGATGGATTGTCTAATTGGAAGAATGGCATGTAGTAATCCATTTTGTGCTTTAAGTGAAATTAGGCGCCACATCCTAAGGGTGGCAAACCAAACCATCAGAAGGCGTACAACCTTGGGCTATGAGCCAGATGTCCAGCTAAGGGTGCTCCATTGTGGTCAGCAAGATGGCAGTGCAGGCTGTAATGTAGAGCCGTACTCTTCAGTGTTGAGTCCTGCCTTTTAAGGGAACATAACACTGGTCCTACTCCCAAGACTATGGTGTGGGGTGGCATAATGTACAGTAGCTGGATCCCTCTAGTCTTCATTTCAGTTACACTAAAAGCTTGTCGTTATATTGACTTGAAATTAATTGGTCATTGGACCAGTAGTGCGGCCATTTCTCCAAAGTGCTCCAGGAGCCATTTTTCAACAGGACAACAACAGGCGGCATGTTCTTCCTGCTACTGTGAGTAGTCTGCATGGCCTTAACATGCTACCATGGTCTGCAGCATCTCCGGGTTTGTCTTCCATCAAGTTAATCTGGGGTGTCATTGGTCGGAAATTGCAAAGTGGCAAGATATTCCTCAGACAACCACTAATAACCTCATTAAAAGCATGCCAAATTGTGTAAGTGCATGCAGTTATTTGTCAAAAATGGTAGTGTGTACAGAGTATGCCCGCAACCACCAGGCAAGTCTGCACGCCGAGCTCCTCCAGCTCTTAATAAGTCCCATATAATGCAAAAAGGCAGACTTCACAAATTATCCAAACTTTATATATTTATTTGCTTGTAATCTCCAAAAGTATCAAACTTATAGCATTGCTGTTCTGTTAGTTCAGACAAGTGAATGTACCAGAGCGCAACCAGACTAGAAACCATGGGTTCTGCTACATTCACTTGTCTGAACTGCAAATCTATAATTAACGGTTCTCATATCTCGCACCCATCATTTTCTTTCCATATAGTGCTTAATTTTACTTTGTACTTGTTTTCTAAACATTTCGCTAACCATTTGTAAAGTGTTAATATGTATCTCTTTCTATCTATGTAAGGCCTTTTAGAGTTGGTTGGCACATGCTTGAGAAAGAGGGCAGTACAGGCCTTCAAAACGTCACGCAGGTGTGTGATCAGTCGCTTGTCGGACTGCTCTTCCTCCTTCAATCATGGACTTAGCATGTATATTTTGAAATACCACTATGTGGTGTGAAAAAAAACACACAGGCTTACTACGAATTGCAAGTATCTTTGAATTTTTATACTTTTGGAGACTACAAGCAAATAAATATATAAAGTTTGGATAATTTGTGAAGTCTGCCTTTGATTATGCATTCCAACCATCTACATAGGTTGTTCAGAACAGTGTATAGCTTGGACCTTCATGCCCTGAAAAGTACGGAGACTTGGAAAGGAACTAGTAAGGTGAGAATGCTTGTCTAGTGTAGATACCTATCATGTCATAGTTTTGATCCTCAAATTTTCATTTATCCTAAGAGTATGTTCACACAGTGTTTTTTCACACTTATTTCATGTTGAAACGCCCCTTAATAAGCGCCCAAAACGCCTGTAGAACACGTTCCATAGACTGCCATGTAAAATCAGCGTCGTTGCTCAGATGATTATGTCAGTGCCGACAAATACTAAAATATAGGAGGCAGAAATCTACCTTGGGCAGTCGGTGTTCATTTCCTTGTTGAAATTCCATGCTTGCAAGCGCAGCATTTGAAGGATATGTCTGCACTGAACAGCAGTCGAACTGGGGTACTTAGGGCTCACCAGAGGAGTCTATTTTGCCTACTTTGCCTCGCTGTCTCCGCCACCTGCATGGTGCCCCGCCCGGTCTCGCTTTAACTTATACAGACCGATGTGATGACACTAATCTGTAATCAAGATGGAGTGCTGGGGCTTCTGAGTCTCTCACCTAATTGCAGCAGGACACCGGTGGTGAACATAAAAGGTCTAAAGATGTATGTTCCCCTCCCTGAATGATACATTTTAAATAAATATATCAAAAGTTATAACACAAAATACTGAGTATGAAACCACTAAATAATGGTTTTATACTCAGAATCCCAAGGCTAAAAGTACCAATAATTAAGACCAAATACGGATCACATATCACCACCACATAGTGATTGAATAATACTGCAATATCATGACCACATATCACTCATCACATAGTGACTGAGTAATACACCATACCATGACCACATATCATCATCACATAGTGACTGAATAATACCACTGCACCATGACCACATATCACCACCACATAGTGATTGAATAATTCCGCCACACCATGATCACATATCAACACTGCATAGTGTCTGAATAATACCGCCACACCATTACTGAATAAAAACCATTACACTTTGCACACATATAAGTGATTACAGTTCTGGTACATTTAGTGACTTACAGGTGATGTTTCTCCAATGAGTCATTCACATTTCCTTTCTTCTCCATCCAGTCCACACCATCATGCTGACAACACTCATCCCTGCAGATTTGGACACAAATATCTTAGAATCCTCACTTGTCCAGCAACTCCTTATAGGTATAACTTCCCCTGAGTTAAGTAGGTGTATAGGACCCCTCAGATAGGGAGCTATTTAGGTCTCCTCAGTTAGGCTGGCATGTATAGGTCCCCTCTGTTAGACAGGTATATATAGGTCCCCTCAGGCAGGTATATATAGGTCCAGATCAGTTAGGCAAGTATATAGGTATGTACCCTCAGTTAGGCAGGTATATAGATATATGTACCCTCAGTCAGGCAGGTATATAGATATACGTTTCCTCAGTCAGGGAGGTATATAGATATATGTCCCCTCAGTCAGGCAGGTATATAAATATCTGTCCACTCAGGCATGATTATAGGTCCCCTCGGGCAGGTATATAGATATAGGTCCCCTCAGACAAGTATATAGATATAGATCCACTCAGCCAGCCAAGTAGATAGATATAGGTCCCCTTGGGCAGGTATATAAATATAGGTCCCCGCGGGCAGGTATATCGATATAGGTCCCCTCGGGCAGATATATAGATATAGTTCCCGTCGGGCAGGTGTGTATATATGTCCCCTCGGGTAGGTATATAGATATATGTCCCCTTGGGCAGGTATAAAGATATAGGTCTCCTTGGGCAGGTATATAGATATAGGTCCCCTTAGATAGGCAGGTAGGGGTCATTCCATATCGAGTGATCCAAATATGAATATTTTTTTACCTGACGTCTTTAGATTATTTTTATTTTTTATTTTTATGAAGTACAACTTTAGTTAATTACAAATTAACAGTTTTGCATTTTTTAATTCATCAGTTAATTTTTTTACAGACTTGAAAGTTTTGAAAAAGCGCGAATTCTGGCCTGGTATGACTTTACATTTCTTATCATATCTAGGGCTAGAATTAAGATAAAGAGGTGGGAGAGGTTTTTTTTTCAGAATGGTACCGGCTTTCATTTGATATGTCACAAGGCTATGTTTTTTTATATTTTGTTTTGGAGAAATAAATTTAAAAATTTTGATGCGCAATCGTGAAAAAAACGTACGTTTTAAAATTGTGAAAAAATGCATGTGCGTTACTTGTGTTCTTGGTTGTATTTGTACAGGGATTCAATTTGGGACATCAAACTTTTCTATTTTTTTTAAGCTTTGAATCATCTGATTTTATGTTTGTGTGAGTTTCTTCCTTTTTTCTTTTCAAATTACAACTTATTGAATTCAACATTTATATGCAACAATAAAGAAACACAAAAAACAAATACCATAAGTGCCAGAATAAATACATCTTAATCATCATAACACAACTTGCTTGGCATTTCCAACCTGAATGCATTGAACAAACAAAAAGAAAAAAGGTGATCATATCCTCAAGTGTGATTTTCTAAATAGTCTCATCCTAATTATATGTTAAAAACAAGATTAAAAGAACCAATATTTTTAACACCTATTTATACATGTAACAATTTTTTTTATTATATCACTAAACATGTCATTTATGAAGTGTTTAAGAAGAATAGTACAGTAGTTAAATCCTCGTTCTATAAAATATGAACTAATCAATTAATAGTACGTTTTTAAACTGGCCTTTTATCATCAATTTATCCCTTCTAGTGGGTGAAATGTAATCTTGTCCATAAGCGCTTACTAGCAATGACCATTTCCTTGTGTGTCAGTGCATGTACGGCCTGTCATGTTGTTCGGCTCCACCTGAGTTAATATCTGATTTTTGTTAACTTTTAAAATGTCTGGTTTTCTTGGATACACAAAGGATGGCGCTGGACCAGAAGGATGCAAAAAAGTCAATTCTACTTCTTCATTTTCACAATCTTTGGAGAGTACAGTAGCCAGCCACCAGCGCCGAACACACTCACCAATATTGTAGCACACTGACTCCGTTGATGTCTGTGTAAAGACTACTGTTTGTTCAAGAGTGAACATGTCAGGACATGAAAGCTCTGAAGCTGTGTCTTAGGGTATGTTTACACGGCGTCTTGTGTTCGTGTGAACGGACCCAGACACGCATCTATCAATGAGCAGTGTGCTTAACACTGTCGGCAATGTGAGACACGCATCGGCGTTCACATGTGCGATCACCGATGCATATTTGCATCACGTCTGTCCAATGCATCTTTTGGATGCGCTTTATGCATTGATATGTAATTTCTTGGAGCGCATCTGAAAGACGCAACGAACAGACGCAATTCAAACATGCATCGGTGATCGTTCATGTGAACGCCACTGCGTGTCTCTCATTGACAGCAGTGTAAAACACACTGCTAATTATTCAGACACGCATCACAAAAGCGGATGTTCACACAGACACAAGGTGCCGTGTGAACATACCCTTACTTCCTGACTCTGCGGTGGGCAGATACTTCACATGATTGACAGAGCTGCTGGACTGTCATCTGCTCTGCATTCACTGTCTACCTCTGTTCATTCTCAGGTTGAGCCCCAACAAAGCTTTCTCCTCTGTTATCCAGCTTCTAAGCTGTAACATAATAAAATAATACAATAATATCTAAAAATCATGGGTTATTTGGTAAATATAGAACCCACACTTTCAGACCACAAGCTGAACAGATCTGAATTTAAGATTTTCGAATTGACACTGAAATAGTTATATTTTTAAATATGATCCCATCTCGATCCCAACTTGAATAGCAGGTACATGTACATTTTTGGAAATTTATAAATTAAACGTTTCTTCAGAAATGTGTTTTAAAATTTTTAATTTGCGTTCACATGGGTAAAATATTAACAAAGATACTCTAGTGACATATTTGGTGAAAGCCTGTACAGTTCTGAGTAGAATGGTGTTTATTTTGTTTCTCTATCTTTTTTTCTAGCCTGAGTTATGAGGAGAAATGTAAAGGCAGGCAACACCGAAATTCATACTTTTTCCGAACTTTGAAAATCAAATAAAAATTTTAAAAAATTTAGAATTTTTTTTCTTCACATTTTGTACAGTATTCTCTGACACACTACTACCAAATAACAAAATATCAAAAGAATTAAAAATATAGAGGTAAAAATCATTGGTTCACTTGACATGGAATGACCCGTATATAGACATATGTCCCCTCGGGCAGGTATATAGATATAGGTCCCCTCGGGCAGGTATATAAATATAGGTCGCCTCAGGCACTTAACCGCCATTAAAAATAATAATACTTTTATCTCCTCCCCAGCTCAGCGCAATCCTCTTCTGCCTGACAATGGCGGCGTGATGTCATCACCCCCCAGCATCGGGATACTCCTCTGGCAGCTCCTCGGCTGCACGGCCTATGACGGCTATGCAGCCGAATAGAGGAAGCGGCGGGCCGCGGCGGGCCCTCAGCACTATGGGGCCGTTGCAGGCCCCACTGTGTTGGACCCAGGGCCTACCGGAGGATCCACAGATTCTCAGGTGGGCCAGTCCGACACTGCCGAACAAAATATCATGTGAACATCCCCTAAATGTAGCAGAAATGAATTTTAAAATAGTTAATATATTCATAGTTTCACTGTCTCTTATCTTTTGCTGAGTGTTACTGATATGTTTTTTGTGTGCTATCTTTGTGAGTAGTCTTTATAGCATTTTGTATATACAGCTCCTACACAGATCTCTGTATCTTCATGGCTATAGACTACAAACGTATGTCTGATTCTGCAGTCATGTGTAACCCTCCTCCATGGGATTTCTCTTCTTTCTTACATACAGGCAAACAATTGCTTGGATCCATCTGCTAATATAGTCCTGCATGCAGAATAGAACAAAAAAAAAAAAAAAATTAACATGACCAGCTCACCTATATAAATACAAATGAAAAATTAAATGAGTTTAATGGTGGGCACATGGCTTCCAAAAATCCTCTACCGGTTCTTGACATAGTGAGGGAAAAAAGTACTAACCTGAATCAGGGAAAACTCCAAAAGATTGCAAAAGGGAAAGAAGCTTACATCATCAATAGTCGCCTGGTCTTTAGTATTTTTACTATTTTGACATTTTTAAATTCTGATGTTTCACATTTATGCCTTACCTTCTACTGGTTTGTTTGGTTCCTCTCATAGCCATGTGTTACTTGTGTATTTGCCAACTATGAGTAAGGACGATATGTCTGAAACGCGTCTGTTGCTTTTAGCTGTACAGCTTTTTCTTTTGTACTTTTTTGCCCTGCTGAGATGTTTTTATGTTTTTGATATATATTTAGAAAAGGCTAAGTTTTATATCTTTTTCATACTTTTGGGGTGCTTGACTTCCTTTCCCTTCTGCTTTCTTTTGGAAATTTACCTAACTAAGATTAGTACTTTTTTCCCTTACTATGGAGAATATTTGGTTAAAAAAAAGATGATGTTTACAGCTTATTTTATTATTCACTCGTGAATGCAATGTTTCAGCTAATTAAGCCACTTACACCAGATAAACATGGGATATTGAGAAGAACATCTGATAATGAAACTTAGATGTTGCATCTTTATATTTGTTGACTGCTATTAGAGTAATAATCAGTTATTGGCAGCTTCTGGCTTCTCTTAAGGGTTATGGCATGTGCCCTTTAGCAGGGCTGTTCCTAGGCTAAATTGCACTCGGGGCGTGGTGAAGAAATTTCGTCCTCCCCCCTCCTCCCCTAAACATAATGCGCCACAATGCTACACATTGCATCACCATAAACCAAAGCCAAAATATACAAAAAGCTTTACCACAATGTGCTATGTATAAAACTACTAAATAATAGTCATACAGTTACCAAATAACACTGCTACACGAAACCAGAATCCCAGGCTGATAGTACCAATGTTCTACTAAGATCACATATCACCAGCACATGGTGATCGAATACCGCCACATTGTGACCACATATCACCAGCACATAGTGACTGAATAATACACCGTACCATTACTGAATACGAACCATTATACTACAACCAATTTTACCTGCATACAGTGATACCAGTTCTTCACAGGCTCTGCAGGCATATAATCTACCACAGAAACGGTACATCCAGGGACTCACAGGAGACGTCTCTGGAGAGTTGCTCTCTTTCTCGTCTCCATCTCCATCTGTCCCAGACGCCATGACACCTTCTCCTGGCCTTGACTTTTCACTGTAAAATTTACAAAACAAACCTCTTAGACTCCTCACTTTATCATCACTTCTCGACCAATTCCTATCTCTATACAAACTCCCCATCTATAGCACCTCATATGGTAGCCATGTAATAGCCCCTGTAGCCAGACAGTAGCCTCTGTAGTCAGACAATAGCCCCCTCTAGCCAGGAAGATGCTCCTATAGCCAGGTAGTGCCCCTTATAGCCACGTAGATGCCCCTATAGTCATGTAGTGCCTCCTATAGCCAGGTAGATGCCCCTATAGCCAGATAGTGCTCATATAGCCAGGTAGTGCCCATATAGCCAGGTAATATGTCCCATATAGCCAGGTAGTGCCCATATAGCCAGGTAGTATGCCCCTTATAGCCAGCTAGTGCCCATATAGCCAAGTAATATGCCCCTTATAGCCAGGTAGTGCCCATATAGCCAAGTAATATGCCCCTTATAGCCAGGTAGTGCCCATATAGCCAGGTAATATGCCCCTTATAGCCAGGTAGTGCCATATAGCCAGTAATATGCCCCTTATAGCCAGGTAGTGCCCATATAGCCAGGTAATATGCCCCTTATAGTCAGGTAGTGCCTATATAACCAGGTAGTGCCCCCTGCAATTAATGATAATAAAATAAATAAAAAGGACTCACCTCACCACGATCCCACAGTCCGTGCATCCAGCTCCGGGAGCTGCTGAGCAGTGTAAGTGGCGTGACGTCTTCACACTGCTTACGCGGTCACGCAGCTCCCACGGATCTCCTCGGCGGCAGAGCTGCCAGCCGAAGAAATTCCAGCGTCGCAGGAGGCGCGGTGAAAGCTGTGCACCCCCTGCGACGCTGATACATACAGGGGAGAAGGCAGGACGGATCCGTCCTGCCTCCTCCCTGTACCAGCAGCTGCACAGCGAGTGTGTGCAACTGCTGAGTGACTGCACGGCCGTGTTACAATGGCCGCGCAGTCAGAGGCCGATCCCCGGGCGAGGCGGAAGGCGCCACCCTCAGGTGAGCGGACCCTCGGCGCCCCGGGCAATCACCCGCCTCTAGGAACGGCCTTGCCCTTTAGTTTGTGGCCATTTGAAAGGGTGGGAGCAGCTGATCTGGTCTTGGGTAAGGACCTGGATCACAAATGAAGAAAGCTTCACAGTGCTAAAAATTGACTTCAACAACTATCTACAGTACTTCAAATAGTAATAAGGGCCACTTGGAAATCCATATAGTAACAGTACACCTGAACAGTAAAAATGCCCCCATATGGGTTTATGGCTCCATTTTGTTCCCCTACTTTGTCTTTCTTTGGTACCCTCTTAGTGTAGGTAGGTAAACACCCTATATGGTAGGAAGGTACACTCCCAGTATAGAAGGCAGCTCCCCAAATTAGGCACACAGATAAGTAGAGCTCCTTTGGGTGGGAATACCCCCAATTAGACAGGTAGCTCACCAAATTATGTAGGTAGTCCTCTTTGGTTAGGTAGGTAATTATCCCATTTGGTAGGTAAGGAAGACGGCCTTTGGTGAGGAAGCTTGCCCCTCCTCCTTTGGGTAGACTGGCATACCTTTGTGTAGGACCACAATTAGGTAGGTATGTAAGCCCTCTATTAGGTTAGTAAGCAGTTAACTCCCTCATAGTTAATAGTGTCCCCTTTATGATTATTAAAAATAAAAGATTCAACTCACTTCTACCTGTTCCTCTACAGAGGAGCTAGCTCATTAACTGCTGGCCAGTTCTGGGGGCATGACACAGTCTCACCACACTGCCTGTGTGTTGAGGTGCTACTTCTGACTTCTTGTATATTTCAACTGTATATGTATATCATGGACTCACATACAGTTGAAAAGTAATGCAAGCCTTGCAATGTTCAGGGGTTGCCTACTGCTTCCTTGTGGGCCAGTCCGATTAGGCCCTTTCCCCAGTGTAATTGCAGCAGTTCTATTACTTCCTGTCCAAGGCAGTGCTAACAAGGTGGCTATGGAAGCCTTTATTAGGCTTCTAGCTGCCATGGTAACCAACTGCCCCCCCATTCACTCCCCCACCTGTAAAGGTACGTAACTGTTCCTCATTCATTTAGATGTCCCAATCACCACAATGTCTAAATGATTAAGTAGCATGGATCAGAGCCAGCTCCGATCGCTGATGTTAGCGGCTGGTACCTGCTGCCTATGCTACAGGCTTAGCATGTAAACCCTTTCCATAGCTCCTTACTAGCTTATGACACAAGTTTTCGTCACATTTGGTTAAGGGGTTAAATCTTGTGATGCTCGTGTCATTATCTATACTTTATATACAAAAAAACGGACTAATACATTTTGTTCTGTTAAAATCACTTTTCAGCTTTCTCCTATCATCATAAAAATTAGATTTGACACTAGAATTCACTATTGGTATAGTCACAGTCCCCCCCTAAGCCACCACCATCACACAATGACCTCTGGACAGACCACAGAGCACGCTTACAGGTACCTATGGTTCATGTGGCAGCTACTAAGCTGATCTCTAAGTTATGTTAAACTTTGCTGTCCCCATAATCATGAAAAACACAGAGTAAATGAATGTACAAAAAGAAAATAATAACAGATAATAAGAAAAAATAAATTGAAAATGTATCAGCTGATTTTAGAGGGATGTTCCGGGACCTATTAATGCTTGTTTGTCTGTCAGGTTATGAGTAAATATAGAAGATCAGCCATACTAACCTCCCGGACGGTGTCCTTCACTCACAGCAGCCGGTGTGTTCATCCCAGCTAAAGTACGGAACGTTCATCGTTCATGTGACAGCTGCAGCCAACCACAGGCCACAACATCACCTGCATGTGACCTCTCTGGCCTTTAATTGGTTGGAGCTGTAACTTGATCTATTAACGTTCCAAGCTTCAGCTGGGATGAAAGGACACCATCCGGGAGGTAAGTATTAGGCTTATCTTCTATTTTTATTCATACCCAGATGGACCAACGAGCATGAATAGGTCCCAGAACACCCCTTTAATTAGTAAAAAAAAGGTGATACATTCCCTTTAAATAATCAAATAACTTTAAAGGATGCTTTCTCAGTCCAGTATACGTTTTAAAAAAAACTAATGCATGAAGGTTATGGGATAAATCTCCTCCTTCTTTATACCTCCCTTTTCTCCATAGATAAAGAAGCCTGAAGTACAAAATGACTTAAAGATGTTTTTCCATCGTACGAGTTTGATGGCAAATCCCCAGGATATGCAATCAAGATCTACGCACTACTCTACATTCTGTTGTATGGGAGTTCTGAGTAGAGCCAAAGATGGTGCTTAGCTATACTCAGAACTCCCATAGAACAGAATGTAGAATCATACACAAGCACATTTGGCTCTCTATTCTGAGCCGTAAATTTTGGGGGCCTGTTTCTAAAGGTACAACCCGCACATTTCAGAATTTAACTCTATGACGGGAACACATCTTTAAGTCATCAAAAAAAAAAAAAAAATCCTTACTACGCGTACTACTATGTCACACCACAAAAGCCACTCACCACTTCTTTTAATTAACTTTATAATGTTAACACTTTTTTCTAAATCTTGTTTTATTTCTGTTAACAAGCAAAAAAAAATAATCTTTTTTTTTTTTTTTTTTTTTTTAAGTAAAAAGACAACATGTAAGGGCAGTAAGGTGGCTTTGCAGCATTGGGGCCCTGGGTTCCCAACCCATTTGTATGGAGTTTGTATGTTGTTATCTCCATGTTTTCATGGGCTTCCTATTGGTACTATGGTTTTCTCCCACACTACAAAAAACATGCTGATGGGTTAAACTGGAATTAAGATTATGAGCTCCACTGGGTACAATGACTGATGTAAATGATGACAATCTGTGTACAGTAGTGGAATATAACAGAAATATATAAATTAAATATTCCCCAAAAAAAAAAAAAATACTAAAAAATTGTATGTTTTCACAATAAGTTGCCATATCAATTAGAGTGATCTGCCACTGTAGGTGGAAACAGAGTCTATTAACATGTTAAAACAATTGTACAAGAACATGACATGGAGCTAAGAGATTTTATTCACTTGTTGAACATACATTTTTTTGCCACTTTATTTTGAAATAGCATTCTCCAGACACACAATTATCAGAATGAACTGCAATTACACATAGCCAGCACTGTACCTAGAACCCGCCTCATGCTTTATGACTTTGTACCAAACATATAATTGAACCAATAAATAAATCTACTCTACAGAGCAGTGTGTCTTTGATTTATAAGAGCAATAGATCTTTATTTCATTTAATGCTTTTTTCAAACACAATAGCAGAAACAAATAGGTTTTGTAGTGAAATGTTAGCAGAATATAATGACTGGATGTTAGTGAACAGGCGTTAACTCTCTCTTATTATTATATTCTGCGACTACAATAGAGCCATCGTCAGCAATCTAGCGAACTGTGATATTGCCAAAATGTGCATAGATATTCTGGGTAACTTGAAAAATGGTATAGTATCTGTGGCCATGTAGGTTTTGATTAAGTTTTACCATAATAATAAAGACCTTAATTTAAAAACTTTGGGCGACATGTCCGAAAAGTGGCGTATCTATGTCAGTTTTAGACGCAGTAAATCAGTGTAAAGTGCACCTGAAATTCCGATACTTTCAAAAAACTGGCATCAGGTATACCTTGCATAGAAAACTAAATGCGCCTAAAAAGGCGCATCTCGTCAAAAAAGGCGCAATGCGCAACTCGCGGCTCATAGCATATCATTGGTAGTATATGTAATGCGCCTATCGAGGCGCATTGCCCATCGGAGGTGCATAACATATGTAATGCACCTCAATAGACGTATTGCGTGACGGGGGCGCACATTACAAAGTCTCGTGCCCGGAGTATAATGCGCCTAGTTTTGGTGTATGACAGTTCATTTACAACAATAATATAGCGTCAAAATTAGTTTTGCCGCAAAATAGACCACAAAACTGGCATTGGCGTGTTGGGACATGTTGCCCTTTGGGATTACTGCTGATGATATCAGACTACATTCCTCAATCATCCGAACCTCCCATGCCCGCCTACAAGATTTCACACGTGCGGCACCAATTCTCTGGAATATGCTACCGCGGGCGATCAGGCACATTCACAACCCTCACAGTTTTAAGAGGGCCCTGAAAATACATCCTCTCGGTCTGGCCCACCAAGATCCCTAACTGCTATCACACACATCTGTCACTCCCTGCACTTGGGCACTCACAGGCACTTATCTGTATATAGATGTACAGTCTGGTGGCAGGTTCATCCATTTTTCATGTAAACCACCCCCTATTTATGAAACATGGCCGGACCATTGTAAACTTGGCACTTCTTACCGTATGTTTCACCCATACACCCTAATAGATTGTAAGCTCTCACGAGCAGGGCCCTCACACCTTGTGTCTCATTTGTAAGTACTTTTAATGTGTAATGACTGTATGTTTACCCTTGAATTTGTAAAGTGCTGCGGAATATGTTGGCGCTATAGCAATAAAGATTATTATTATTCTTATTTGTTTGGTGATCGGAAATATTTAAGTGTGACAAACATCTAAAAGATTAAGAAATCAGGAAAGGGGCAAATACTTTTGCACACCAATGTATATTACCTTACATGGTTAGATGTAAATGTTTTTAGGATTGTGTAATATATAGTACATCAATGTTGTGTTTTATTAATTCCTATGGGATTAGGATGAGTTGGAGCAATATAATGGTACTCATCTTGCATTTTCTAAAATATCTATAAGACAGTCAAACAGATAGAAAAAGATACAGTAGATGTCTAAAAATATATTGAAGTGAGAAAAAAATTCACCACTAGCTAAGATGGTCCAGCAGACCCAATAGATCTGCAATTATATTGGAATATGCTTACCAATTCTAGAAGACAATCTAGAAGCCAGCCTGAGCAAGTCTAAGAGAATCTCTAGCGTATGAATGATATCTGTGATTGGCAGTGGTAGGGATTTCTGGGATGCCTAAATATGGGGTAACTGCTCTTATAACGGTGACACCATCTGAAACCTATCCCTGATGATAGGTAGCCCTGAGAATGCCTCTAGTAGTTTAGGTACTTTTGCTGTCCTAACAAGTTTCCATTAGAAGTCTGTTTAGGATCAATTAGGGTACCCATTCGGCTAAGATGCTACAACTCATGCTTAGACAAGGGCTATGGACAACCACAGGGCTAACATGTGAGTATAGTACTATCTAGAACTTTGTGTTCCATGTGGCCTCATACAGTGGTGGCCAAAAGTATTGGCACCCCTGCAATTCTGTCAGATAATACTCAGTTTCTTCCTGAAAATGATTGCAATCACAAATTCTCTGGTATTAATATATTCATTTATTTTGCTTGCAATGAAAAAACACAAAACAGAATGAGACAAAAGTCAAATCATTGATCATTTCACCCAAAACTTCAAAAATGGGCCGGACAAAAGTTTTGGCACCCTCAGCCTAATACTTGGTAGCACAACCCTTAGCCAAAATAACTGTGAACAACCGCTTCCGGTAACCATCAATGAGTTTCTTACAATGCTCTGCTGGAATTTTAGACCATTCTTCTTTGGCAAACTGCTCCGGGTCCCTGAGATTTGAAGGGTGCCTTCTCCAAACTGCCATTTTGAGATCTCTCCACAGGTATTCTATGGGATTCAGGTCTGGACTCATTGCTGGCCACTTTAGAAGTCTCCAGTGCTTTCTCTCAAACCATTTTCTAATGCTTTTTGAAGTGTGTTTTGGGTCATTGTCCTGCTGGAAGACCCATGACCTCTGAGGGAGACCCAGCTTTCTCACACTGGGCCCTACATTATGCTGCAAAAGTTGTTGGTAGTCTTCAGACTTCATAATGCCATGCAGACGGTCAAGCAGTCCAGTGCCAGAGGCAGCAAAGCAACCCCAAAACATCAGGGAACCTCCGCCATGTTTGACTGAAGGGACCGTGTTCTTTTCTTTGAATGCCTCCTTATTTTTCCTGTAAACTCTATGTTGATGCCTTTTCCCAAAAAGCTCTACTTTTGTCTCATCTGACCAGAGAACATTCTTCCAAAACGTTTTAGGCTTTCTCAGGTAAGTTTGGGCAAACTCCAGCCTGGCTTTTTTATGTCTCGGGGTAAGAAGTGGGGTCTTCCTGGGTATCGTACCATACAGTCCCTTTTCATTCAGACGCCGACGGATAGTACGGGTTGACACTGTTGTACCGTCGGACTGCAGGGCAGCTTGAAATTTTTTGTATGTTAGTCGAGGTTCTTTATCCACCATCCGCAAAATCTTGTGTTGAAATCTCTCTTCAATTTTTTTTTTGCGTCCACATCTAGGGAGGTGAGACACAGTGCAATGTGCTTTAAACTTCTTGATGACACTGCGCATGGTAGACACAGGAACATTCAGGTCTTTGGAGATGGACTTGTAGCCTTGAAGATTGCTCATGCTTCCTCACAATTTGGATTCTCAAGTCCTCAGACAGTTTTTTGTCTTCTTTCTTTTCTCCATGCTCAATGTGGTACACACAAGGACACAGGACAGAGGTTGAGTCAACTTTAATCCATGTCAACTGGCTGCAAGTGTGATTTCATTATTGCCAACACCTGTTAGGTGCCACAGGTAAGTTACAGGTGCTGTTAAGTACACAAATTAGAGAAGCACCACATGATTTTTCAAACAGTGCCAATACTTTTGTCCACCCCCTTTTTTATGTTTGGTGTGGAATTATATCCAATTTGGCTTTATGACAATTCTTTTTGTGGTTTTCCATTGAAGACAAATGAAGATAATAATAATAGCAAAGAATTTGTGATTGCAATCATTTTCAGGAAGAAACTGAGTATTATCTGACAGAATTGCAGGGGTGCCAATACTTTTGGCCACCACTGTATGTGATGAACAGCACTGTCACCAACAAGCTCGGCACCAAGACCAAGTGTTTTGTCGGGCAGATTTCATGGTTGCTTATCAATAACCATCCAGCAATTGCAGAAAACCACTATTGTATAGCACTATTTAAAAATAGTGGGTTTTCTTGGGCACAGTCAAAAAAAAAAGGACCATAACATTATTATTACCCTTGCTTGAAACTACAGTATGTTGGGTATTGAGGTATGGTAATTCACCCTAGCATAATTTCCTTTCTTTCTATCCTTATATAAGGTATAGGAAGTTCTCATTCATAATGTCAGTTTCTATGTGGAGCTAACTAGATAAATGATAACATTCTGTCTGCCAGCAATGACCTGTAGCGGGAGCTTAGGAGCCTACTGCATACGATCCATGTAATAAACATATGATAAAACAGTATGGGTGTAAACCCATCCATAGTGTTGGCTGCAGACAGACAAAACTGTATAATTTCTCCGTCCATGCAAAGGATGCAAAGCTCTGTATGATTGAAACTGAGCTCTAAAACAGATATTGCTATCCTATTTGTGCAGACATTTGGAAAGGGAATGGTATTGTTTAAACTATACCTGAAGATGATGATATGGCCAGGGCTCGGACTGTGCCCAAGGAAATAGGGGATAAACCCTCAGGTGGGCCCTCTGAGGTGACAGACCTGGAGTTATTTTTTGTTGCTCATTCTAAAAGATTTTATTCAATCAGCAGAGGCAGGAAATTGTTTTACAGTAGTATAAGGCAACATGACTGATGCAAGATACAGGTCAATAGTTACAGCCGTGTGCGATAAAAATATACATAGTAAAGCGAATCATATTATGCAATAAACACTGTAAGTAATAGTACCATGCAGAAAATACAAAAAAGAGATGAGCGTGAGAAAGATACAAATAATCAGGAATACATGGACTGGAGTTTGGACATGTAACACTATGTCAACTTAACGCAAATAAGACCTCATGGGAGGAGTGTTGATTAATTTCTTGAAATTTCGCCCTAGGGCTGGAAGGATGCTAAGTAGTAGGGGGTAGATTGACTCGCAGTCTCATCGAGGGGGAAGGATGAGGAAGATCTTATTGCCCATACTAGTGTTGGAAGAATAAGGGCATAAATCATAAGCAAACAATATGCAAATGGTACAAACAATGTAACCGAACTGGGGTAAGGTAGCCAGTCTAAGTCAGTATCCCCATCATCTGGCATAGAGGTAAAGAAGACAACAACACAATCAATAATGAGTTTTCTACATGGTCGCTGAGGACCTCTATTTTGAGAGGGAGGGATGTAGTGCGGAGATTTGCAGAAACAAACCAATTCTTTCCAGAACTGTATGAGACAGTGGTCAGATTCGGTTATGTGAACAGCTTCTCAATTCCTTCAAATCCTACAGATCATTTGTATTCCTTTAACCATTCCGTGAGAGATGGGGGGCGAGGTGGAGCGCACATTCCTGGGTATTGGTATTACGCTTTCGCAGCATTCAATAAAAAGGAGAGCAAATGGCCCTTCAAAGATTGTACTGATTGCTGCGTAGCGAATAGTAGGAGGAAAGCTGGATCATTCTGCACTCTTTCACCACAAATCAGGTGAATCGTATCGATTACCTTAAGCCAACACGGCTGTAGGGTAGAGCATTTCCACCATATGTGAATCATTGTGCCCTCCTCCCTGAGACAGCGCCAGCAGAGGCCTGAGACCGAGGGGAAAAGTTTGTGCAGAAGGGACGGTACTCTGTACCAGCGGGTCATTACCTTATAATTTAATTCCTGTATTCTTACTGAAACTGAGGTTCCGTGAGCAAGGGAGAACATTTTTCTCCAGTCATCCGAGGAGAATTTTCTCGTACAGTTCTCTCTCAGGCTACCCGAAAATGCTTTGCTTTGGAGAATATTGCAGTGGAGCACCAACAAGATCATAACACCTTTGAAGCAAATGTTGTTACTGTGATATCTCTCTGCAAACACAAGATTCAAAGAATAGTAGGCGCTCTCACCAGAGCTCAAGGCAGGTTTTCAGCGCAGAGAAAGCACTACTCAACTGATAGTAGTGAAATCTGGAAAAAAGAACGTTTCCCAAGTTTGCGGAGAGATCAGAATACGGTTTGAGAGAGCCTCCCACCAACACATCCCGCATTGATACCTCCTTATTTTTCTTTCTCCTCCAAATCCTCAATTCTCAGACCCCTCAGTGTCTCAGGAAGGCCTGGGTTGCCTGTGATGGGAGTTAGAGGTCCCCCAGCTTTAAATATATTCATTGAAGTGGAATATGATCTGTGAGTGCGCACCACAGATTGTGCAAGCAGGGGAAGAGATGTGAGAGATTTCCCAGGCAACCACTTTAGTACTAACCAGGGTATAGCTGCGGTGTCGTGTAGGTTCTTATGCATATCGGATTCTAACTGAACCCAGAGTTTAGAGCGTGCGTGATGGAAGCAGTCCAGGATTCTGACGGCTGAAGCAGCCAGATAGTAAGCCTGGAAGTCTGGGAGGGCTAGTCCCCCTTCTTTCTTTGGCCTAGTCAATTATTGTTTTAGCGACTCTAGGGTGTTTTCCAGCCCAAACAAACTGCACAATGGACTTTTGAAGAACCTGGAAAAAGGATTTGGGAATTAGTACCGGGATTGCTTGGAAGAGGTAAATGACAGGCGGCGCTCGGTCAGTACATTTTCAGAACATTAATGCGACCAGCAGGAGAGTAATCTCTCTTGGTCCCATTGAGAGAGGTCCCCCTGGATGAGCCGCAACATGGGAGCACAGTTTAGATCAAAGGTTACCTTTAGGTGCGATGGAATGTGTATGCAGACGGTGATTAGAATGATTTTAGGGAGGTGGGGCCAGGAGAAACGAATAATGGTGTTTTGAGCGGTGCGACGCCAATTCTTGCCCCTCCAAGGGTAAGATTCAACACGCCACACTATTGGGAATATTTACCTTTATGGGTACTGAAGGTTCCAAATTCCCTGCTAGAAACCCTCAGTATAGAGTTAAAGAGTTGAGGGGTTAGAGACCATATGTAAAAGCAAATTATCTGCAAATGCGGAAGACATTTTAACTTGATGGTGACCACTCAGAAGTATTCATGAAATGGAAGAGTCCGCCCGTAATGGCTGTAATAGGGTGTTCCCATCGCCAGGTTACAGGAGCGGAGAGAGAGGACACCCCTGCCTGGTACCATTGCTGATGGCGAAGGGAGCAGAGAGAGACCCATTGACCCGCACCTGGGCTCGTGGAGAGCGATATAGTGCGAATATCTTCGCAAGAAAGATAGGGCCTATGACCAATGGGAGGACTAGACGCCCCGAGAGGAAGGCCAGTCCACTCGGTTCAAATGACCTTCTCCGGCGTCAAGTGAGCCAGCTGCATACAAGGGTTTCTGTTCTATACTCGCCCTAATGTAATTAATTAAAGTAAAATGTCTTCTGGGTGTTGTTGTCATCGCTTCTCTCGAGGGTATGAAGCCACTTGATCCAGGATGTATAGTGTCACCCAGGAGAGGGAGTAAATCCTTAGAGCAATCAGTTAGCGACAATTTCGCATCTGTATTTAATGAAGCGAACTTGGTCTATTAGTTGGCAGAGAGCAATAGGTCCTTTCCCTCTTTGGGGATATACTGCTCTATATGGGCTTGTTGAGGAAAGGCCGGGTCAAAGGGGGAGGAGTCTGAGACCGAATTAAAAACCTGTAATAGTGGGGGGCAGAGTTCTTCCCGCAAGGTCTTATAGAACTTAGCTGTATAGCCATCTGGTCCTGGGCTTTTGCCAAGACGGGTATGTAGGGCGCCAAGCAATGGCTTGAATCTAGGTTCCGCTTTGGGTAAAAGGGTTCCTCCTGGGAAGCAAAGTACTCTGGGGGGATGGGTTGGATGTTGATGTACTTACGATGATAATCCTCCGGGGCACGAGTGGGACGCGTTGAGAGGAGTGCGAGGCGTGATGGTCGGGGAGATTATATAGGTTGGAGTAATATTCCCGGAAGGCCCCACGGATATCTCAGTAAGAAAACGCCACTAAACTCCCATCTGTTTTTTATAATTCTGCGGGATAAAATAGGGAAGATCTCTGATCCCTCAAGGCTCTGGCTAAGTCCCGCACTGGGTTCTTGCTCCAGACGTAGGACCGCGTAGCACAAAGTTGGCGGTATCGATTGTGTTTACGCTCCATGAGTAAAAGAATTTCATGGCGGAGCTGCGTCATTTCTCTAAGGTCAGACTCAGCGCCAGAAGCCTTGTGGGAGATCTCCACTAAATTAAGCTTAGTTAATAGGGATTGAAGTTTGTTTGCCGATTCTCTTTTTAAGCGCGCCCCATGTTTGATGAGTATGCCGCGCAGAACACATTTCAGCGCCTCCCACCTAACCTGAGGAGTCGTGGAGTCGTGTGAGTGAATGTCTCGGAAGTCCTTGATACCGGACTGCAATTCCGACAAGCACAGAGCGTCCTGTAAAAGAGATTCATTTAGTCTCCAAGCAAATGGGGGGCGCTGAAAGCGAGGCAGGGCTAAATCACAGTGCACTGGCGCATGGTCGGAATGAAGAATGGAGCCTTTCCCACAGTCTGCCGCGTAAGGGAGAAGCGAGTGCTGAAGTAGTACATAGTCAATGCGACTGTAGGATTGGTGTGGGTGGGAAAAAAAGGTGTAGTCTCTCTCTCCAGGGTGCAGAAGTCGCCACACATCAGAGAGTTGCATGCTGTGTAGCAGGCGTTTAACCTTATTGATTACACAGTGTGGGACGGCTGAACGACCCGACGAAGAGTCAAGTGCTGGATGGAGAGCTAAATTAAGATCGCCACAGAGGATAATTTGACCCTGCGCAAAGCAAGTGAGGTCCTCTAGCACCCTGGACAAAAAGGCAAACTGATTGATGTTAGGAGCATAGAGATTAGCAATTGTATAAATATGCCCTGTATGTACACCTTCACAAAATTACCAGTCTAGCGTTGTGGTCTGTAAAAGTCTATGTCCTGGGCAGGAAGGGACTTGTGGATAAAGATGGCGACACCTTTCGTCTTATGAGTAGGACTGCTGCTATGGTACCAGGCAGGGAAGTATCTGTTGTAGATGACTTTAGCGTGCTCCTGCAGGAGATGTGTCTCTTGGAGACAAACTACTGGATCTCTGTTTGTGTAGGTAATAAAGAATCTAGCGGACCGCTTTACGGGTGGTTACATTGAATCCTCTTAACATTATGGGATGTGTCTCTAATTCGTCGAACTATGAGTATAATGTAGCGACATTTTCCGAAAAGTTGGTGGCCCAAATGGGGGCTGTACGATGTTGGCTAGCAACGTATGGCGAGGAGATAGGGGCACGGGAGTAGCAAACAACCCATTAAACAAATATGGCCTATCGAAATCAGGCCACAAAACAAAATTTGGCAGGCTAATAGCTGCAGTAAGCCAAGTAAACAGTATGGCTAGTAACGCTGGGGGGTGCACGTGACTGCTTCGTGCGATTAGCATGAACAAGGAAAAGGAGAGCTATCAGAGTGTAATACAACTCCACCGGAACATTTTAGCAAAAGTGGCAGGCAGTATGGAAAAGGGGGGAGGGGGTCGGAAGGAAGGAGTAAGGGGAGAGAGAAATAGACACATAAGACAGAACAAAACACACAAATAAAAAAAATAAAAAAAAAAAAACAAAAATGAGGGGGGGGGGGTTGTATATGAGGTAAAAGCTTATAAGGGGGAGGAGGAGGGGCAAATAAGTATTAAGGGTAATACTGCCTGATGTACGGTAGAAGGCATCTTGGCAAAGAAAATAGAGAAATGACTAATTATCCCAAAGGGCTAAAAGCCCTGACTTCAATGGTAGGCTAATACTAAGAAAGGAGCCCTTAGCATTACAAAATGACCGGTATGTGCATCATTATGTACTTTATAAAACCGTCGGTTAATCGGGTATAAGGAACAGAATCATAAGGACCTAGAAAAAACAGTTAAATCACAGGAGACTTACTAACCCTCACCAAGAAAAGGATCAACATTCAATAAAGAAGTAATTATCTCACAGTTCTTGGGGTAGGTATCAACGTGGTGGATCCCTTGTCAGTGACGGATCCTCCATATTCCTCCGCCGTCTCGTAGAACGTTGAGTCTTTGGAGGTAAAGAAGCTATAGGAGTGGCCTGGCCTCGAGGAACAGCGGGCCCTGGTTGGAAGTGGGAGAAGTCCGTGGCACTGGACCAGTCGGGGATCTCAACCATGGGCAGCCCCATGATGTTGCAGTTGGTGAAGAACTGGAGATCCGCAGGGCGATCGAAGAGTGACAAGATGTCCTCCATGCTTGACTGCAAGGGCGAAGGGATGCCCCCATCTGTATTGAATTTGTCGGTCCTGAAGCAGCCGCAGGAGTGGTTTGAGTGCCGATCGCATCCGCAGGGTACGCCTGGAGAGGTCCGGATAGAGACCAATTTTAGAATCCTCGAACCTCACTGCCTGCATGAGGCGGGCCTCCATAGGATCTCTTCTTTGAGGGTAAAATAGTGGAGCCTGCAGATCACGTCCCTTGGCCAATCCGGGTCCTGACTCCGGGGACGGAGAGCCCGGTGAGCCCGGTCAAAGACTATTGCTGTGTCCAGTGGTCGGCCCAGAATATGGTTAAACATTTTGGTTAGTGTAGGGATTAGTTCCGAGGTTCTGACTTTCTCCGGAAGACCGCGAATTCTGACATTATTGCGTCTACTGCGGTTTTCGAGGTCGTCCAGGTGAGACGAAAGTTGTTCTTGACGTTCAGTCTGGGCAGCTACTGAGGCCTGTAGACCCGCTATTGTGAGATTTGTAGAATCTTGGGCCTGTTCGATTTGTTTATTTTTGCCATGTTAGATTGGAAACTGCAGATTGAACCGGCGTGGTAGGTTACCCGGTGGTGCCACGCCTGTGGAGGTCTCTGCTTATCTGCTGCATATCACTTTTGGAGGGAAGTAGCGTAAGTAATGCCTGCAATTCTGGGTGGGCAGCTAGCACTCGCAGGGCGTCCTCTGGAGGTGATAACGAGGCAGAGCGACCCTCAAGAGCAGAGGTAAGGCTGGAGGCATTGAGAGGTCGAGGGGCATTGTCCATTTGTTGGTGGCTGGAGTTAGGCGCCCAGTAAGGGGACCCCAAGTTAGAGTCGCAGCTGTTGTTCCGGGGCGCTGAAGGTGGGCTACTCAGTTGCTGACTGTTTACAGCACGGAGCTGAGACGAGGGAGGGAAAGTAGACCATCCTGAAACCTCCGGACTGGAGGAGGAGTAAGGTGGTTGGGAATCATTCCCAGTGGTAGTGTCAAAGGGCAAAGATGTCATCCCTGTCTGTGCAATCAAGGATATACCCTGCTGTGAATCTATCCTATTTGAGGTGGAGGGGCTATTAGTGACCAGATAGGTTTCTGGTGGTCTTGGGTGTCCTGGAAAGGGGGCCAGGTTGGAGTTGGCATATTGCAGAGGGTCAGCAGAGGTAGAAGGACTGTCCTGCCCCAGCAAGAGCTCCCCTGGATGAGAAGCGGAGCTCAAGCCCTGGAGGGGATGGAAAAGAGGGCTCAGAGCCGTTAGATGAGTGCATTAATGGCTGGGCTCCCTGGGATTTCTCAGCCCTTCAGAAGGGGGAAGATGGCCCGCGGCGCAGGGGTCCTGGGATGGTATTGGGTTTGTGTCCGAAAGACACTGATGTGTTAGACTGTGCCCGAGCAGGCTGTAATTGGGCACTTCTTGGGGTAGCTTCCCCTTCGTCCACCGAGCAAGATTTACTGCGCTATTCTTAAAGATGGTGCCTCCGCTCCCCCACTGCGCTGTGATGATGGCCGGCAGCAAGGGGGGACCGGGCCAGAGTTGGGTGAGGGTCTCTCGCTCCTGGCTTACCACAAATCCGCTCTGACCCAGGTGAGGATCGCAAACGGCCAAGAGAGCAGATGGAGAAGGGCCGGGCTGGTATGCAGGCACGGGGCTCGCGTCATCGTACCTGTGAATGCTTGTCGTGCTCCTACTGTAAGCAGCGGCAGGAGATGGGTCAGGCGCGGATCCCTGTTCAGCGGGCTCCGGGCGAAGGCGGGGCTTCTGTCGGGGCATCGGAGGAAAGAGGAGAGGAAGCGAGCGTCTGTCCAGCGGTGTTGTGAACGGCCTCTACTTGTGCCAGCCAGAGTGAGTGGGTGTACGCTGCTCAGTATGTTGAGGAGGGTGCGGGGGAAGATGCGCGAGGGGCAGGCTGGGACGACGAGCGGTCCTACACCACCTTCTATAGTCTGGAGCGGAGCGAAAATTAGTTAGAGATAGCGTATATCCCCAATTGTGGGAGTCTGGAGGGAGCTTCTTCAACTTTTTTAAAAGTCGTTTTTGGGACTCAATTTTCAGCAGGCCTTCTCAGTGTGAAAAATATCCGAATTACTGAGAGGAGCTCTATCTTCCTGCGTCCAACTTCTCACATGAGCAGGCCACCCTGGAGTTATTTTTTAACTGCATATCCATTCTCAGAAGGGGCAAAAAAGCAGAAGAGATAAGAAGGCACCTAAAGCATGAGCAGAGTATAGGAGGCAATTACAGTCTACTTTACAGTAGTGTAGGTTGCGGCCCCTAAAATAAAAACCTGCTGGTGGGACGAGATACAAGATCACACTGGTGGGCCCTAGAATCAACGGCACCTGTGGGCCCTAGGCACCCCAGTCCGTCACTGGATATGGACTTTTTTGTGACTGGCTTAAAGCAACAGTGATACCTTTAGGACTGGTCATGAGAAAGCATACCAGATACAGAAAGAGGTTTTTATTCACACAAAAATATCTTTGAATTGTACAGGCAGTCCACCGACTTACTTCATTCGATCTTACTTACGTCCCTTGTGACAAACAGAAGTATTTTGGGGTCGTGGCGGGACATTCACTCTGTTAGGTCACGCCCCATGATAAACCAAGTGCCAGCATTTGCCACCAGTGCACGATGAGATACAGTGAGTTAGGTGATGGAATATCTTACTAAAAAGGGCCACAGAGAGCAAAACAAATATAAAAATCGTCCCTGCAATATCCTAAACGAAAAAAAATGTTTTTTGCTTGGATTTACTTTTAATACCATATACCCTGTTTCGACTTACATTGACAATTCAACTTAAGAACAAACCTACCAATCCCTATCCCGTTTGTTACCCGGGGACTGCCTGTATTCGGTTTTAAAAAGTCTCTGACAATAAACTGGTGCTAAGTTGCCTATGAGACCCGGTCAAATTGTGGTAGTTCATGAGAAAACAGACATGTTTTTTTCTAATCATGGACAACCCCTTTAAATATAAAACCCATACAGTGAATTTAGAGAGCACAAAAATATAAAATGGGCCAGTAGAGGACATATGCAAACGTTATCTGATCATCAAGCTTTATTGTTGATTACTGTAAAGTTTAACCTCTTCCCTCCCTGCCATTCCAGTACATCATGTGAAACATGCAGTTCCCATGAGCTGATGTATTATGGAGTGGGCTTAGAAATAGCGGCCCTGTCACCACTTGCACATAGTGGCTGTGTTATACAGCTGGCAACCGCCTTTAACAGTCAAGAAAAATAATAAAAACCATAGCATCCACACAACTCAATTGTGGGGTGCTGATGGGTTGCCCCTGGTCTGCCATCTTAGTATAGCAATTAGGCACTGCTGGAGGAACCGTTATTATGACAAGAAAAATACACTGCAATACAGAAGTATTAAAGTGTATTATACCAGTAATTACATGTTCAAGTGCCCTAGTGGGACTAAAAGAGCACAAAACAATAAAAAATACAAGACCATTTCCTGCCTTATTATGTAAAATGTAGACATTGAAAAAAACCTGCACATAACTACTGTGGCCATAATGACCTGTAGTATAATCTTATCATATTAGTTAACCAGTGATCAATAGTGAACTTTGTAAACCTTGTTTATCCTGCCCAGATTAATTAGCAGTCATAAAAGTTGTGAGCCCCAAAATGGTACCAATAAAAATGACAGCCTTCATACAACTCCAAAAATAAAAAGTATTACGGTTCTTTGTATGCATTTTTTTTATACAATTACACAAACTTTTCTAGCGTTTGGTAGAAAAATAAACATGGCTTTCCAATGACAAAAAGAATAAAAAATGCTGCATCTTAAGCAAACTAGGCTGCGTTCACATGTTTTTTGACTCATAAAATGTAATTTTACGCACACTTTACGCACCAAAATACGAATATAAAAATGCATCAATGGTGTCCCATTGTTTTTTTATGGAAATATGCACCATTATTGCACAAAAAGCACATTTGGGTATTTTGACGGATAACGCATCAAATACAATGATATTTTCCTCACTGAAAAATGCATGGAAATAAAAAAAATTCCAACAAATGCACACAAAAAGACACCAAAAGAAGGAAATACATGTAAAAACCACACATACAAATACAAGTTAATCCTATGAAATAAGTGCTCATTTTACTGCAAAATTTTACCATGTGCAAACATAGCCAGAAAGGGTTAAGCAACAAGCAAATTATAATATTATAATATAATATATATATATAATATATATATTATATATATATTTATTTATATATATATATATATATATTATTATAATAATAATATGATAATATAAGCAATATATAAGCAACATTTTCAAATCCATCTTAGCTAGCAACTATGTCCACTGAGCAACAACACTGCCAGCTGGTGGGCACAGAGAAAACTCCAAGCATTACATGTATTGCCTTACCTTCAGTTTTTTTTTGCTGTGTTTTTTTATTTAAAATTACAAATGGTTTAGTATTATTGTATTAAGAACATATTTTAAGGCTGGGTTCACACATAGTTGTGCGATACGTTAAATGTATATGTTTGAATGGTATAAAAAAGCATCTAAACCCATAGCTTGACATATTCATTGAGAACAATGGTAAAAATGTATAGTTAAAGGTGCATACTTTTGACTCTGTTTGACATAGCCACACTGCCAGCAAAGGCCACAAGCACATGCAGTTTTAGGGCTCATTCACACTTCTGTATATCAGGTCCATATTAATAGATTTTTTATTCTTAATGGTTTCATTCACACTTGTTATTTAAAAAAAATCCGTATTTTACTCTTTTAGAGTTCTGTCGTCTTGGGTATGATGGTTTTTACATCTCTTGCAGTCACTACAAAGTAATGGACTTAGCTAGGGATAGCAGAGCAGATATGCCGTTCACTACTATAAAAAAGCCCACAGCCAAATCAGCGAGAGGGAGACCGAAGCTGGCTGTGAAGCTTTATTGTGAGAAAAGCCCTTTAACAGGATACAGAACAGATGAAAGATGGATGGGTTTCTAAAAAAAACCTAAATAATTATGATTCATTTTGCACATCAATAATTTTAGCAATTTAAGTTTTTTCTGTAAAAGGAAAAAAAATGCTGAGTGAAACCATAGTGGGTGCTCAGCTTTTTTTGCATGTGTATTTTCATGCATAAAAGTGGCACTTACACGTTTAATGCCTCACAATAAGTGTCAAAAACCAAATTATAATGTTTCCATTAATTGATAGGAGTGTGCACACTAAATGCTATGGTGCGTTTTGCTATGTATGGATATATGTGTATATAAAATATTTGGTGAATTTTTGCATCCACAGAGCACAAAAATATGCATCACAAACAACATAAAAAAAAAATTAATTGGATCGTGCTGAACCATTTACCTCTGGGAAGCAGACCATATCCCCATATCTTAATCATCTTGTAACTGCTGCTCAGGCATATGGCAGAGCAAACAGTACAGGGTCTATTGAACTTTGTATCTAGACAGATGTTTCCTCCAAGATGTCATAAAATTATATATATAAAATGGTGAAAATAAGTATTTGATACACTGGCGATTTTACCACCTATTATTATACACTGAAGTTTTACCACCTGCAAAGAATGGAGAGGTCTGTAATTTTTATTGTAGGAACAATTCAACTGTGAGAGACAGAATCTAAAAAAAGTCCAGAAAATCACATTGTCAGAGTTTTAAATAATTAATTTTAATTTTCATTACGGAGGTCAGACGTTTCCTGTAGGTCTTTGCACACACTGCAGCAGGGATTTTGGCCCACTCCTTGATACAGATCTTCTCAAGTTCTATCAGGTTTAGGGGCTGTTGCTCCTTCCAAAGGTTTTCATATAGGTTCAGGTCTGGAGAAAGGCTAGTCCACTCCACGACCTTGAAATTCTTTTTATGGCGCCACTCCTTAGTTGCCCTTTCTCTGTGTTTCAAGTCATTGTCCTGTTGGAAGACCCAGTCACAACCCGTCTTCTTACCGAGGGAAGGAGGTTGTTGGCCAGAAATCTCATGATACCTGGCCTTATCCATCATCCCTTCAATACGGTGCAGTCCTCCTGTCCCCTTTGAAGAAAGCACTCCCCAAAGTGTGATGTTTCCACCCCCCATACTTCACAGTTGGGATGGTGTTCTTGGAGTTGTATCACCCCTTCTTTCCTTCCCCAAAACATGGCGAGGGGAGTAAATCCCAAAAAAGTTCTATTTTGGTTTCATCTGCCCAAACAGCCCTTTCCCATACCTAACCTAAAACATCCGGGGGAAATTTGGGTTTGTTTTTAAAAACCGGCCGGGGACATGTGCTGCCTTGAGCAGGAGGACCTTATGGGCCCTGCATCTTTTTTAAGGGCATAAACGGTTTTAGTGGATTTGTTTGGCAAACCTTTTTTGAGACCAAGGCCCGAAACTGCGACCGAAAAATCCCTTGGGTTAAACTGCAAAGTGCTGCCACATCGGGCAAAAAGAAAGGGGAGGTGATTTTGGGAAAGGGGGGCCCACCCACAACAATATGAGGGATGTGAGGGGCCGTTTTACCCCACCCCTTGCCTTTTTTCCCACTAAACAGGGCCCAATTGTGATAGATAGCAGTGTACACAGGTGCTCAGCAGAAGTTGATGTTTAAATACAAAAAAACAAGACCACAAAACACCACCCACATAGTGACTGAATAATTTCCCCACGAAATCACCACCAAATTGACGGGAATAATCCCCCGCCACACCTTTAAATAAATTAAAATAAAACCCTTTTTCCCTTTTGGCACACATATAAGAGATTAAAATTTCAGGCACTTTTTGTGACCCCCACAGGTGATTTTCCCAATGAGTTGTTCACATTCCGGTTTTTTTCCCCATCGGTTCACACCTTCATCCCTTTTTCTCCCGCCCAACTCTCATGGCTGCAAAATTTAGACACAAAAATTTTTAGAATTTTTCATTTTTCCCAAGCAACTCCTACTTCAGGGTATTTTAAGGGTCCCCTCAGTTAGGTGGGTTTGGTATGGGGCCCCCTCAATTAGGGGTTTATAAGATATATGCTCCTCAGGTAAGCGGGTTTAAAAAGTTTATAGGCCCCTTCGGGCAAAAGTTTAGCCCCCCACCTTCCCAGTAGATACCGGGCACTCCCCCACCAGTCAGTAAATTGCCAGCCAAAAAAACTTTTTCCCCACCATGCCAGTAGATGGGCCACCCAAAACCTCCCCACCATCCAGTAAATCCCAGCCCAAGCACTTCCCCACCATGCCGTAGAAAAGCCGCCAGCATTTCTGGGCCACCATCCCCAAAGTAATAGTCAGAAACCTTCGCCCCCCAGTCCCCTTTAGATTCCCCACCCAGCACTCCGGCCCCCATCCCGGGTCTTTTAGCCACCCAGCACTCTCGGCCACCAGGGCCGGTCGAAGCCAGCCAAAACCTCGCCACCTTCCGGTCGATACGCCAGCACCCTCGCCCCCACCCCCGGTAGAAGCCCCCCAGCACTCTCCCCACCATCCCTTTGTACCCACCCACACTCTCCCCACCTCCCGGTTTAAAAACCCAGCCAGCACCTCCCCCCCAAATCCCGGTAGAGAGCCAGCCAGCACTCTCCCCACCATGCGGTAGATAGCCAGCCAGCACTCTCCCCCCCCAAACCCGGGGTTGATACCACCCCAACCTCCCCCCCCTTTGCGGGGGTAAATAGCCCCCCGCACTCTCCCCTCCCTTCCCGGGAAAGTTAGCCAGCCAACCTCCCCCCACCATGCCGGGATACCCACCGCACTTTTCCCCACCATGCCGGTAGATAGCCAGCAGCACTTCCCCCCCCTTTGCTTTAGATACCCCACCCAAGCACTCTCCCCACCGCCAGTATTTAGCCGCCAGCCCCTCCCCACCATGCCAGTATATACCCAGCCTTTTCCCCACCTCCCCATATATAGCCAGCCAGCCCTCCCCCCAAACCATGCTAGTATATAGCCCCCCGCCCTCTCCCCACCATGTCGGGAATGAAGCCAGCACTCTCCCCCCCATGCCGTATATAGCCAGCCAGCACCCCTCCCCCCCATGCCAGATATAAACCCAAGCCAGCACTCCCCCCACCATGCCAGTATATACCCAGACCCAGAAATTTCTCCCCCCCCCCCATTTATATAGCCAGCCAGCACTTTTCCCCACCTGCCAGTATATAGCCACCACACTCTCCCCCCCAAAGGGCCCAGTATACAGACACCCAGCCCGCCCCACCACCCATTTAACAGACAGCCTTTTCCCCCAACCATCATATCAGAAGCACTTTTCCCCCCCATCCAGTATTTTAGTCAGAAACCCCTTACTTTTTTAAAGAAAAATTTTCCCCCATAGAAACAATTTTGGGGGCGTTTTCGGCATGCAAAATGTCAAAAATTTTGCTCAAACTTTTGCCAATACACTTCAAAATACTAAAAAAAACGCCCTAATCAGGAAATTTTTTGAAGAAATTTTTCCCAAAGCATATTTTGGAGTGAAAATTTTAAACCACCTTCAAAATACCCTTGTTAGCATACCCCTCAAATTTAAATTCAAAGGGAGCCGGCTTAGCACTTTCCCAGCTACGTTAAAAACAACTACCCAAAAAAATTTCACCTGTGTTAAAAAGGAATTTTTTACTATAAAACTACTTGTTTTATAAAGAAAAGGGGGGGAAAAAAACCCAAAAAAAAAAAAAAAATGAGTTTTACTACAAAAATTTTCTTTACATACCCCTTTTGAAAAGGAAAAGGAAAATACAATTTAAAAAAAAATTTTCAGTGATTTTCCAAAGGGAAAAACCCCTACATCCCGAAATGGGGGGTTTACCCCGAAAGTTGGGGCCCCCAATGCACCAAAAAGCTGCACCAAAAATTCACAAAGATTTACAACAAAATTGCAGTAAACACAATTTTTCCTACAAAGGAAAAAAAGTTTTAAAATTGGCTTGCAGAATTCATTTAGGGGTCATTCCCCAAAAAGCAATAAAAATGGAAAAATGTGGTAAACCCTCATTAAATCCTCAGTAAAAATTTTTCGGGACCCAAAAACACGGGAATAAAAGGGCCGATACCAAAGCTTTTTAATTGAGTTTTCTTTTGGTCGGGGCTTGTTTTAATAAATGCAAAAAGTACAGCCTTTCAGCCCACTGTAGTAAAGTATGGGGATTGTCCCGGAGGGGGTTGGTACTCAAATGCCCCGGGCCCCCCCTTTTAAAAAAATATGGGCCCCCGGGAGAACCCCCCAAACAAAAACAAGGGAACTTTTGGGGGGGTCATGCCCAAAATTTTTGAATTTGTTTTAGGTAATTTTTTGGGGTACCCTGAAAAAAAAAAATACTCAGGGAGAAAACCCCCAAAACCCATTGGGGATAAAAAAATGCTACTGGAAATTCTGTAAAATGAAACGCATGCAAATGAAAAAAAGAGCAAAAACGTATCCCCACAGGGCACATCGCTCTATTTTTCCCCCTATGATTCTGTTGGGATACCTTTTTTCACCGTACCCCCCAAATTATACCTCAGGGCATATACAAATAACGTTGTTTTAACCCACCCTTAAAAGGGAAATTGTATTTAAATTTTGATAAAACTCATATACCAAGTTTATAAGGATTGTCATCTTAAAACCCCCCCCGGGCAAAAATGTCCCTATAATAAAATTGAATATTCACTCACCGGCCCACTTTAAATTTGGTCCCCCTGTCCAACTGCTCGTTAAAAAACTTAATTCAAAACAGCCAATTTACATGGCGGCAACTCAGTTCATTTTTGGCTGTAGGGGCATGGTCAAAACCAAACTCCTGGGAGTTTTTAAACCCCCAGCATCAGTATGGGGGGAAGGGAAAAGGGATTTGATGCCCCTTTGGGAAAAAGGCAAAGGTCGTTGGTGCCCGAAGGGGGTGGTCGAGTATTTTAGAAAAAATGCTGGGTTCCCGGGGTTTTCACGCACAACCATCTCTAGGGGTTTTCCCGAAATGGGGCCCAAAAAAAAAAAAACATTTCCCGTACCCGGGAGTCCCTTTTTTGGGGGGGGAAATGCCTTGTTGATGCCAGAGGTCAAAGGAGAATGGGGGAGGGCTGGGTTTGAGCGAAGAAAGGCAACAGTGACTTTAAATAGCCACCCTTACAACCCAAAGGGGGGGCAGAAGACTTTTCTGAACGACCCGTACGGCGAAATTTGAGGCGGGTGGGGCCCACAGAGCAGAAGACCACACCGGGGGCCCCCCTCCTTTCGGGTAAGGGAACAGGAAACTGAGGCTCCAATTTGCCCAAGCACATCGAAATTGGAAGTAAAGTTTGGGGAAAAACGTTCCCGGGTCGGGAGGGATTTCTCGATTTTTTCGCGACTTTCAGATGGTAGGGCCCAAATTTGGCGTAACAACTTAAAACCCAATGGACCCCCTCCGGGCCCTTGTATCAATTTTTTCAGGCTGGTGGGGTGGGGGCCCAGGGGTGTGGGGAATATTTTTTTGGGCCCCTTTTTGGGGCCCCCTTGGAAAACCAATTGAGAAATCGTTCAACACCTTGGGGAAAATCTATCCCAAAAGGAAATTGGGGCATTTCTGAAGGCAAAAGGGGGTCCAACCCGTTACTAGCATGGTTAACCAAAAAAAAAAAAAAGGGGCCGGGGTTTAGGTAAAATCCCTATTTGGAATTTTTTTTTTTTTAATTTAGACTTTTGTAAATTTTTTTATTCTCTTGAAACTGGGGTGTTCGGGCCAAAAAATTAGGAAATTTCTGAAAGAAAAGAACCCCCAAAAAATTCAAGTTTTTTTGCGGATATTTTAAAAGGGAATTAAAATGTAAACAGAAGATAGGAAAGAGCGGGGTTTTTCTCCTTTCTTCTCTTTAACTCTTGTTTTTGTGGTCAAGTTGCCCCTTTCAAAAGCCACTGAAGGGGTTTAAAAGCATCAGGGCCTTTGTCTGGCTTCATACTCCAAGCCTTTTCATTTTCAAAGGTAAAGTCCGAAAATTTGGCACTGACTCTGAAGCCAACCCGTGGTTTTAGAAATGACCACTTACCACCAAAAACAAGAGGTAAAAGAAGACAACTACAAATAATATATTAAAAATGAGTGGTGTGTGCCCCTGGGGGGCCTTAACCCCCCTTTCCCAAAACCGGCGTTTTTAAGCCACGGGGGTTCCCAGGCCAAAACCTCGCGATCCTCCCCCGGGCAAATTTCGTTTTCCCCCGATGGGGGGGTTTCCCGGAGGGGGCGCGGGGCCGTGGCCCCCGGCGCGGGTGGGGTTTGGTTTTGGGGCGGGTTTGTGGAAAAAGGTTTTCCCCCCCATGCAAATTAAATGCGGGGGGCCCAAACCGCGCCGCGACCGGGGCCCCCAGCCCGAGCACCACCCGGGGCCAACAACCCGGGGCAGCACCGCGGGGCCCCGGGTGCAAACACTCCCTGTAAGAATTGCCCAGGAATTTTTTCTCCCCCACGCCCGGGTTTGGCGTGGCCCCGAACCCCGGGGACCAAACTGGGCGGCGTGTAAATTTTAATGGGTTTTTCCCATAAAAACCCAAAGTTAATAAACCAGACCCCATTTGCCCGGGGTTTTTTTGGCGGGGTTTAAATTGGGTTTTTGGTACAACACGCATACAAAACCACGGGAATTTTATAAATATATATTATTTTTTATAAAATTAAAACACACACAAAAATTTACCACATCAAATCAGAGACCCCACAAAATACCACCATATCCCCAAGAGACCCCCACATAAAAACCAAACCAAATTATCCCAAAGGACCCCTCTCCTCTTATCCAACCACATCCCGGGGAACCCCTCCCTCAAACCCCAACCCACCAAACCACCAAGACCCCCCCCCCAACCCCAGCCACATACCACCAGAGACCCCTCTGCTCTAACCCAGCCACATACCACCAGAGACCCCTCTGCTCTAACCCAGCCACATGCCAGTGACCCCCCCTCAAACCCCACCCACTTACCAGTGACCCCTCTCCAAAAACCCCAAACCCAAAACCCAAAGACCCCTCTCCTCTAACCCAGCCACAAAACCAAGACCCCTCTCCTCAAAACCCACCAAAAATACCAAGACCCCTCTCCTCAAACCCCCACCAAAAACCCCAAGCCCCCTCTCCTCTAACCCACCCCACTTTCCCAAAAACCCCCCTTCCTCAAACCCCACCACATACCAGAGACCCCCTCCCCTCAAAAAACCCACCCACAATAACCAGAGCCCCCTTTCCCCAAAACCCACCACAAACCAGAACCCTTCCCTTCTAACCCACCACAAACCAAAAACCCTTTCTCCCCCTAACCCAAGCCCACAAAACCAGAGCCCCTTTCCCTCTTCCCAAAACCACAACCAAAAAACCCCCCCTCCTCAAAACCCAGCCAAACATACCAGAGCCCCCCTCTCCTCTAAACCTCATACCAAAAGCCCCCCTGCTCTAACCCAGCCACATACCAGAGACCCCTCTCCTCTAACCCAGCCACAAAAAACCAGAGACCCCTTTTCCCCCCTAACCCCCCCACATACCGAGACCCCCTCCCCCCAACCCCAAACCACATACCAAACCCCTCTCCTCTAAACCAGCCACATACCAGAGACCCCCACTCCTCTTACCCAGCCACATACCAGAGACCCCCCCCGGGCTCTAACCCGGGCCCACATCCCCAAGCCCCCTCTCCTTTTCCCCAACCCCAATTTTTAAAGGCCCCTCTTCCCAAAACCCCACCCACATACCAAAACCCCCCTCTCCTCTGCCCCCAGCCAACATCCCAAAGAGCCCCCCCTCCCTCTGACCCACCACATCCCAGGCCCCCCTCTCCTCAAAACCCAGCCACAAAAACCAAGACCCCTCTCCTCTAACCCAGCCCATACCAGAGACCCCTCCCTCTAACCACCAAACAAACCAGAACCCCACCCCCTCTTACCCAGCCCCCCCCCCCCCCCCCCCACACCAAAGACCCCTTCCCCCTTACCCACCCACGACCAGAGACCCCTCTCCTCTAACCCAGCCACGTACCAGAGACCCCTCTCCTCAACCCCCCCCACCACGTCCCAGAAAACCCCTCCTCTAACCCAACACATACCAACCCCTCTCCCCCCTCAACCCCAACCACAAACCCAAGAGACCCCCTCCTAAAACCCAGCCACATACCCAAAACCCCCATTTCCTTTTTCCCCCAAAAACCACAAAAACCAAAGCCCCCCTCTCCTTTTACCACCCAACTCCAGAGCCCCTTTCCCCCTTTTAAACCCAGCCACATCCCAGAGCCCCCACTCCTCTTACCCACCAAAAACCCCCGGAGACCCCCCCTCAAACCCATCCCCCATACCAGAACCCCTCTCCCTAACCCAGCCACATTCCAGAGCCCCCCTCTCCTCTAACCCACCCACTTTAACCCAGAAAACCCCCCCCCTCAAACCCCAAAAGCCCATACCTTGACCCGTTTCTCCTTTTACCCCCAGCCACAAAAACCCAGTGACCCCCCCCCTTTAAAATCCACCACAAACAAGAGACCCCTCTCCTCTTACAAAAACCCTTTTCCCCCCAGGCGCCAAAAAAATGCCCCTTAGTGCTGCGTTACCTTCAGAACTTTTCACATGCTTAGCCATTTTGCCCCTTTGGGGCCCGTGCCTCCTGCTTTTCCCCAGGAATAGAAAGGGGGGGGATAGCAAGCAAAAAGGCACCCCCACACACCACTGCAAAAGGACACAGAACGTCCAAAACCCAATTTTTTGAATAGCAGCGAGGGGGGGATGGGCCGCGCGGGGCCAGAAAGGAGGCCTCGGCGGGCCCCCAAACCGGTTAGGGGTGTTACAAGGGTAATCTTGAACGAGTTCCCCAGCCCCCATTCAATTTCATTGCCCAGGCCCCTCCTGTGTAGTTCGGAAACTGATTCCATCCCCTCAGAATAAACCGTATCCTTTTAAGTAGGTCTTACATGGAGCCCAGAAAAGAAGAATTGAAACTCATCTTGTTTTTCTTCCTTTTTCGAATAATTGTCCCAACATTTGTTTTCCTAACCAAGCTGTTTCCTATTGTCCTGTAGCCCACCCACGTTGTCCCAGGCCCCTCCCAATTTTGCCCCGGGTTTCCTTAAAAAAAGTTTTTTTTTGGGGCCTTTGGCGGAGGCGGGAGTGTGATTGAGGTGGGGAAATTAATGTTCCCAAAAAATTGCTACAAAAAAATCGGGGGAAATTTTTGGTTTTTAATTTTCCCCGCGATTTTTGTGCAGCAATTTACAACAAAAATTTGGGCGGTCCCTTTCCCCTGCAAAAAAAACGCTTTGAAAAAAACGCATAAAAAACGACATTAAAAAAAAAGCCCCCCTTTAATGCAGGAACACTTCAAACAGGGGGGAAAAAATTAATACAAAAAATGACGCAGAGTGGGAAGGTTTTCTTAACCTCTTCCGCCGAAAGCCATTTTAGGCCCCCTTTTAAAAGGGCCTTTAAATTTTTAAATCTGACATGGGGCCCACTTTATTTGAAAATTTAACTTTTTAAACATTTTTACCTTTTCCATGTGATTCAAGATTCTTTTCTCGTGACAAAATTTGCTTTTAAGGTTTAAAAAAATTTTTGGTCCATAAAAAATACCCAAAATATCATAAAAAATTTGGAAAAATTTGCCTTTTTTCAAACCCAAAAAAAATTTCTGCAAGGGAAAAGACATTTAAAAATTCCCTCAAAATGTATAATTTATAATTTTAGAATCAACCATAGCCCTTAATTTGTGGGGTTGGGCCCAATCGTTTTTTTAAATGCCCCTTTTTTTTTAGGGTCTTTTAACGGTTTAAAAAATTTGTACCAAATTTTTAAAACATTTTTTCAAAAAAAATTTGCAAAATATAATTTTTAACTAGGGCCCCATTATTCCGACTGGCTTCAGGGGCCTTTTTAAGGCTAGATCCCCCCATAAATAAACCCATCTAAGAAAATTTTGCCCCCCTTAAATGTTTAAAAAAAAACATTTAGGAATTTTTTTTTTAACCCATTGGGTTTTTCCCAACAAAAAAATTAAAGCAAAGTGGGGTGAAATGTCATTTTTATTTTTGAAAATTTTTAAAATTTTTAAATCTATTTTTTCACTGGAACATGGTAGATGTAACCAGGAAAATTTAAAAACTAAACCCTTAATTTCCCCCAAATTTTCGAATTTTTAAGATAGCCCCCATTTTGGCCCTGGTGCCTATTTGGCTAAAACCACAGCCCTCAGAATGGGAGGAGCACCTATTTGGTTTTTTTGCGGCCCTCATTTTCATAACTATTTTTTTTAGGAACCATTTCGGGTTTTTGCAGAAAAACCCTAAGGGCAAAAACCTTAATAAACACCCCTAAAAAGCCCCATATTGGAAACAAAACCCCCTTAAAGGGAATAAAATCCAGGGGTGTATTAAAATATATCATCCCACAGGTGTTTCACACTTTTTTCCAAAGTTTTTAGCCTCTTAAAATGAAAAGAAAATTTTTTTTCCCTAAAACCCAGCAATTTTGGGCGAAAATTTTTCATTTTTACTGGGAAACCTAAATAAAACCCCCACAAATTATGTTCCCAAAATTTTTCTTCTAAATTTTGAAAACCTGTAGTGAAACCCTGCTTTTTTGGGTGAAAGGGCAGGGCGTACAAGGGAGAGCGCACAAATTTTGGTTTTTTGGTTTCACAGATTTTGGGGGGTGCCATGTCGTTTTCCCAAACCCCCCAAAAAGAAAAGCAGAACAGGAAAACCTTTCAGAAGTTCCCCCTTTTTTGGTTTCCCCTTGAATCCCCTCTAGGGTGTATTGTGCTTTTTTGAGGGGAGAAGTTTTGGTCCCAAAAAAAAGGTTTTGTTTTTTTTAGCTTTGGCCATGGAAAAAGGGGGGAAAAAAACAGTTCCCCATTATTTTTTGGGCTTCTTTTTTTAACCCAGCGTTCACCGTGCCGTATAAATTTACAGGGTAATTTTTCTACACGGGACAATAGAATTGCAAGAAATACATTTTTTTATAGTTTTTTACTTTTTACACAATAGAAATGCCCTTCATAAAAATTTTTCATTTTTTTGTCGTCCCTAGGCTGAAAAACCAAAACTTTTTTAAATTTTTTTTAAATTTGGGGAGGATTAGGGGTTGTTTTTTTTTGGGATGAGTTAATGTTTTTATCGGGTACCCCTTATGGGATTTTATATAATGCTTTAACACGGTTTTTTTTAAGGTTTTTTTTGGGGGGTAAAATTTAACAAAACACGCCCTTCCTGAAAATCTTTTTTTTTTTTTTACAGCGGGTTAAAAGTCCCGGGATAAATTAAAATGCCAGGGTTTTTCCCCGGGGTTTTGTACAAATTTCAGTGATACCCAAATTGGGCCCAAATTTTTTTATGTTTACTGCTTTTAAAAAAACAAAAAAAAAACACTTTTAAATTCCCAAAAAGGGAAAAAACCCGTTTTTGCATTGGGCCAAAAATTTTAGAAAAAGCATAAAATTTTTTAAATTTTCTATGTAAAGGAAAAAGTGGAGGGCTTTTCTTTTTTTTTGCAGGGGTTTTTTATTGGTATCAAAAATTTGGGGGGGGGGGCAAAAAAAATTTTTTATCCACCTTTAAAAAACCCTTTTTTGGGAAGCCAGGTTTAAGAAAATTCCCGCAAACCCATACTGTTTTTTAAAATTTTTTAAAACACTCCCCGTGCAAACATCCGGGATGAATTTTTTTTTACCCCCCAGTTGAGAAAAACACGGGAATAACCCCAAATTTTATAAGTTTTTTAAATTTTGTAAAAAAATTTTATTCAATTTGCTGTCCCTTTTGTACCATTTAAAAATTTTTTTTTTTTTTTCCGTAAAACAGACTGTTTAAGGGGTTTTTTTTTTTTTTTGGCGGGTATGAACCCGAGTTTTACTTGGGGGACCCCCTTTGGTATTTTTTATAAATTTGTGATCCTTTTTATTCCATTTTTTTGTGCTGGGGATTTTTTATAATAATTAAAAAAAAAAAAAAAAAAAAAAATCTGTGAAATTTTTTTTTTTTTTTTTTTTTTTAAAAAATTTGTTTACCATCAGGAAAAATAACATGACAGATTTTATAGGGGCAAAGGTTTCCTTACACACCAAAATGATGCCCAAATTTGTAAAAATTAATTTTTTTTGGGGGATTGGCGTTTTTTAAAAGGGGAAAAAGGGTGGGACGTGGGTTTTTTTAATTTAAATTTTTTGGTTATTTTTTCTTTTTCCAAAATTTTTTTTTTCAAATTTTCCCCAAAAAAAGAAATCATACCACACTTTCTTGCTGAATAAAAATTTTGGGCTCCCATTGGCAACTGTCACCCACCCATTTCCCAAAAATGCATTTCAGGCAAGGAGGTCACCAGACCCCCGGATAAAATTTTTAAAGGGATTCTGGGCGGGCCCCCGGCACAGACGAGGCAACTGCCTGGGTTTTCCGTTTTCTGTGCTGATTACTGGCAGGAGGAGCTCATTTTTCCCCGGGCTGTTCCCTTTTGCTATCCAATCAAAATAGTTAAGGTTTTAATCATGATGTCCCCGGTAATTTTACCTTGCTTTTCCCTGCCACGAACTTGCGAGCTCCGCTTTTAGGCTTGCAAAAATCTCCATGACCCCACCCCTATCAATTTTTGAAAATCCCTTCTCGACCAAAAACGTAAAGGGTAAAATTTAAAATGTCGGTAAGGGGTTAAAGAAGCACCTAGCAGGTCTGCGAGACAGAATTCTTGCTGTGTGGTAGATGATCAAATACTTATTTCATGCAATAAAAAATTAATTCTTTAAAAATCAAAAAACCGATTTTTTTTTTTATTTTTAATTTAAAATTCCTCTCTCACAGTAAAAAACAAACCGCCATTCCTTTAAAGAAAATGGAAAAAACTTTTCAAATAAAAAGGCATATGTGTAAAAAAAAACTTAATAATACACCCCACATATAAAAACACTAAGGAAAAAAAAATTTGGACACCCGGAAAAAAAAAACCTCATTCCAACAGTTTTTTTCGTATTTTTCACCCACTATAAAAAAAAATGTAGATTCACAACGGGGCATCAAAAACTAAAAATTAAAACATTTGGGGAATTTAAAATAACCCGGTTTTCCAAAAAAAAATTGAAAACAACTTTTAAAAAATTCTTAAAATTTTGGTTCTTCAAATTTGCCAAACCCTTTTTGCATTGATTACTGCTTTTCACACTCTTGAACCAAATTCCCCTTGGGTGACTTCAAGAGGAAATCACCTGAAATGGGGGTTTTACCCCTTTACTTTGGGGTTCCGTGTCAAAGGGTTTTAATTTAAAATGGGGTTTTTTCCTTAAAAAAATGGGGTTGGGACCATATTGTGTTTTTTTTTCAAAAAAGCATTTTTGGGGTTTCCCCACTGATAAGGGCCTACTGAAATTGGGCTGTTAGGGAAAGGATTTGGTTTAATGAAAGAAAAAAAGGCGCTAATAAAGAAAAAAAAGGGGGCCAAACATTAATTTTTAAAAAAATTTAAGGGCAATCCCGTCTGGAAAAAAAATTTTGGGGGAAAAATTTGGAAAGTTTTCCCCCCCAAGTGCAGTCAAAAAAAAATCAAAAACCTCAAAAAAACTGGGGTTTACATAAAGGGCGCCCCAGAAAGGGGAAAGACCAAGAGTCACCTCTGCTGCGGAGGATAAGTTCATCCGAGTCACCCAGCCTCAGAAATCGCAAGTTAACAGCAGCTCAGATTAGAGACCAGGTCAATGCCACCCAGAGTTCTAGCAGCAGAAACATCTCTACAACAACTGTGAAAAGGAGACTGTGTGCAGCAGGCCTTTATGGTAAAATAGCTGCTAGGAAACAACTGCTAAGGACAGGCAACAAGCAGAAGAAACTTGTTTGGGCTAAAGAACACAAGGAATGGACATTAAACCAGTGGAAATATGTGCTTTGGTCTGATTATTCCAAATTTGAGATCTTTTGTTCCAACCACCGTGTCTTTGTGCAACGCAGAAAAGGTGAACAAATGGACTCTACATGCCTATTTACCACCGTGAAGCATGGAGGAGGAAGTGTGATGGTGTGGGGGTGCTTTGCTGGTGACACTGTTGTGGATTTATTTAAAATTGAAGGAATACTGAACCAGCATGGTTACCACAGCATCTTGCAGCAGCATGCTATTCCATCCGGTTTGCGTTTAGTTGGACCATCATTTATTTTTCAACTGGACAATGACCCCAAACACACCTCCAGACTGTGTAAGGGCTATTTGACCAAGAAGGAGAGTGATGGGGTGCTACGCCAGATGACCTGGCCTCCACATTTACCAGACCTGAACCCAATCGAGATGGTTTAGGGTGAGCTGGACCGCAGAGTGAAGGCAAAAGGGCAAACAAGTGCTAAGCATCTCTGGGAACTCCTTCAAGACTGTTGGAAGACCATTTCAGGTGACTACCTCTTGAAGGTCATCAAGAGAATGCCAAGTGTGCAAAGCAGTAATCAAAGCAAAAGGTGGCTGCTTTGAAGAACCTAGAATATAAGACATTTTCAGTTGTTTCCCCACCTTTTTGTTAAGTATATAATTCCACATGTGTTAATTCATAGTTTTGATGCCTTCAGTGTGAATCTACAATTTTTATAGTCATGAAAATACAGAAAACGCTTGAAATGAGAAGGTGTGTCCAAACTTTTGGTCTGTACTGTATATACACACACCTATCTATAATGTAGCATGCCACACTATTTTTATAATTGTAAAATTCAGCTCACCTGAAATATAGGTACCACAGAGCTCAGTGACCATCTCCAAAACCAGAAAGATGTACTAGCTTTAATTAGATGTCTGTTTATTAAAAAACCCTTAAAAATAGAACTAGAAACACCGGGTGCAATACCTACCGACACGTTTCAGGTAAACAAGTCATAGTGGTAACCCGTTAGCAGGTATTGAACCCTGTGATTGTTAGATTTTTTTTTTTTGTATATTTATTAAATGGCATTTTAATGGAAGCTGGTACATATCGACTGTCATATTAGATATCATATGTGTTTGCCCTTCAAGGGCCACCGATTGTTAGGCTGAAGATGCAGAGGCAGCGTGTACTAACTAGCATTAGAGCTGGTCTGACACTGGAAGCTTATATGCGACATGAACACATTACAATCTACAAAACTGTAAATAATCTGGAAGAACTGAGTCTCCATGATGAGCTGGCCAGAGGCAGGTCAATAGAGGCCACACATTGTGTGCGTTTACCCTTTTAGGAATTTCTATCAAACCCTAAACCTGGAATCTAATCTGTCCAAACTTTTACACGGTATAAACTGGGAATATGAAAGGAGGTAATAAGATAATCTATGTCGCATATGGAATGCAATAGGCAGGGTAGGGATCATGGTTTGCTCCATCAGCTACAACATTATATAAAGGAGCAAAAACTTCAAAATGTGGTACTCTGGAGCTGTGCTGTGTGGTGCCATATGGCAGCACACACTGTGTTGGCAGTACATAGCTCAGAGCATTGGGGCTCACATGGTGCAATGACAGCTTACACCAGGGATGTTAGACCCTTTTTCACCAAGGGCACATCAGCTTTATGGCTGCCCTCAAAAGGGCCGAATGTTACTGTAAGGCCATGTTCACACGGCTTAAAACTGGACGTATTACAGTCCGTACTTACGCGCCGGAGTGCGCAAATTACGGCAGGAATACGTCCAAGTCATTACGGTAATCCACAGTTCTCATAGAGAACTATGGATTACGTCCCTCACTCTCTCGGCGATCGCCGGCGGAGATAATTGCGTGAATTACCAGCGGCGTATATGCGCCGCTGGTAATTAAAGTCTATGGGCCGGCGAGGTGCCGGCCCCCCGCCTCCACTCCGCCACCGGCATAATTGCGGGGCGTAATTACGCCCTGCAAATACACCGTGTGAACCTAGCCTAAGACTATCAAATATGACTACGTGACCTCTCTTGCTGTGTTGTCATGGGCAACATAAAATGAGGGCGATTTGGCCTGCGGGCCTTGTGTTTGACAACTGTGCACGGTTTTTGGACCATCAATAAGCAGGCTGAATATCAGGAACATCCATATTTCTAAAAAGCACTTTAACCCTATACATGGCTCTAACGAATTAATTACCATCTCAGGAAACAGATACAACACAATTTTCTTTATTAATAATGAACTCTTAACTTGTTACAGTATGAAAAGAGACAAGCAAGAATATTTGGAGAGTCATGTGCTTGGAATAAAAGCTTTGAAGATTGAAGGAAGAAAATGTTTATAGATCAAGCAGTGCAAACACAATGCATTTACAGTCTTCCACCCCCATGCAATGCCTTTTGGAAAGGTTAAGTGTATAGCATGGCTATCATTTCTGATCAGAATTTGGGCTTGTCCAACATGGTTTGATGTGAACAGATGTAGTTACCAAATGCAACATGGATTAAGATTAAATGGACTAGACAAAAAAAAAAATAAAAAAATATATATATGGCTGCCGCCTTTGACAAAGCAAGACCTGTGTTAATGAGTTCTGTTTGGTACTGCAGCTCAGCTACATTAAATTGGACAAGGCTGAGCCGCAATACCACACACAACCTGAAGACAGATGTAGTAAGTTTTTTTTTTTGCACCCACTATGATTTTTTGGATAATAGAATACCGCCATCCATTTTAGTTAACTTCAACCAAAAACACAATATACAGAATTCGCCCTGGGTACACAGCCCCATGCCAGTGGGATGGGTACTAAAAGCAAATAGATAAACCCGAATCTCTATAGCAGCACCTTCCTATATGACCGTAATAAAAAAAAAAGCATCAACATGACGATTGTGTATGAAACAAAAATTTAGTCCATGAAGGCAGAAAAGTTTTGCATGTTTAAGAAATATTTTTATTACCCAGCTTAAGATCGTACTTTGGTAATGGATGGTAGTCGTATTGCAGATCTAGAGGGGGATGGAAGGATCAATACTAGTGAAATAATTTACTAAAACCATTTTGGACAGAGTGTATATTCCTAGAAAACTAGAACCAGAAAACAGAGTACTGGAAATCAAATACTCACCATATTAAACGTACATTTTTGCAGTAAAAGGAAGCTTCACAGCTTACTTGGCCAATTTTTTTTTTTTTTTTTTTACACAAAAATCTAAGGGGTGACTAATATTCCCGCTATTAGACACAGTCTGAACAGCTACTTAGGAGTGGCTATGTGAATGCATAAACAGGAAGGCTACTAATTGTAATAAATTGTAGTAATTTAATCCTGAAATGTGATAAAAACCCATCAAGAAAACTGATGGATATTCCAAATCCAATATTGTGTGGAAGAATTGAGCACGAGGTGGGATCATTTTTTTTTAAAACCTGAACCAGAAGGCTAAGTGGCAAAGAGGCAAATGTCACAAATCTTCTTTCGCATACTTTCACAGTATATATTCTATATATTCTTTTATTTTAATAAATGCCAAGAAGAGCGTGACCTTTGCAGGGGTAAAGACAGTGAATGCAGTAACTGGTGCTAGAGACTGTTGGATGAATGACATAAGAGGACTGCTAAAACGGCCTTGCTTTGGTCATGGGATGGAAGTGCACATTAAACTGATGCAAAAACATCAGCAACTTAAAAAAAAAAATATATATATATATAATACCCTAAAACATAATAATTTCAAGACATTACAGAATACATATCAAATAAGAAATCTCCAGAATAATTATTTCAAGCTTGGTTCATTCATCTCATCTGATGGAGAAACCCAATATACAGCAGGTAGGTAGACACAAGATGTGGATGGCATATGACGAGTATTTTGCTGGGACTACAGTATGAAGAGGGATAAGAAGACCGTCTTACATCTGTACACTGTAAACCAGAAGGTTATATGTATGCAACTTCAAATTTCATCAATGTCAAAACTTTAAGAAGCCCAAAACATTGCACCAGTTAAAGGGGAAATGGCAATTCTGAAATGAATGATGTTTCCCCAGCAATACTCTCTCTATTAAATTGCACAAGCGGCCAAAGACCACACATAATGAAGGCAGCATGAGCACTTCCAGCAGCAGCTATGATACACTCCATGATGGTTCCTCTGAGTCTTTGCTTGTTGTCACCATCATTTTTTCAGTAGGTGATCTCTGGTCCACTTTCACTCCTTTGGTCTCCTACTCTTCTTTACAGACACCGCACTCCTGGTTGCTATCCATTCAGCAGATAGACGACCACTTCATATGTACACATCATTATCGCAGTGTTAGGGATCTGTCTAACCAGGTGTGTGGTGAGCCCACGGTACAAGGAGCCATAGCCTTCTTCCTTCACAACTAGCGACAGTGTCTGGAAGAAAGATCTGTATTTTGTCCCCTCTTCACGAAGTCTTGTCCTTACAACCTCTGCATAAAATGTGAGAGATGCAGATTAAAATGTTATAAGAAAAAAAAGGGAAGCTGATCAACACACTAACAGTTTATAATGTGGCCCATTTTTAAATATTTTATCCGCCTCAATTAAATTTTATTTATTTTTTATTTTTAAACACAAACACAATGGTAGAGTCCATAAACAAACAAAAAAAAGCCCATTTCAGTACTGCACTATCTTCGGTCTCCCAAGTTCTTCCTCCTTTTGGACGTCGCTGCTGCAGCTGTCGATAGGCAGCAGTGGTCGGTCACATGCCACTGCCTTACTTCACTGTATGGGCGGCTCCTTTCCAAACAGGGGCTTCTGGCAGTGGTATAAGTCTTCTGCAGCAGTGATGTCTGTCTAGGAAGGGAGAGGTGTTTTTTTTTGATACACCATAGTACTGCCATTTAAGACTAGACTAAAGGAAAAAAAATGGAAACATTTAAGGTATCTATAGGTTTCGTGTGATTCAAATCCCCCTACATGGAAATAGATGTAAATGCTGAAACTGCAGGCAGCCGGCATGTCATTCTTACATTATTTTTTTTTTCATTGAAAAAAAACAGTGGTTAGTATCCAACTAGTATGGTCCTGGGCAACTATAATTTTATTACGCTGCACCATTTTTCTCCGTCAAGACAGACACCCAACATATCCCATTATAGTCAGAGGTATCTGTCGGACACTGTTGGTGTCCATCATGTAATGGATCGTTCACCATCACTGTGAAGGAGGTTACAGAATAGACCCTTTGATTGGTTTGGGCACTGTTCACATTTGCATTAATCAGTCATGTACATACCTATGTTGCCATTTATATAGCAGAACAGGGAAAAAAAAAATAATTAACTGCTTTGCAGTCTCACAACTTCCTGTTAAGTATCCAGAGTTTTCCTACCAGAAAAGTGTCCCTTCCCAGCCCACCCCCTCTGGTTCTGGGTGTTCCTTTGCATCATATCTGTATCGTCCCCCTCCATTATATGTATAGAGGGTTAAAAAGTTCTAACAGATGCCCTACGAAGGGGATGTCTATTACTTTTTTTAACCTCTCCCAGTTAGAAGGGTTTAAAAAACAAAACAAAAAAACAGTCACCGCACCAACTCCCCTCGTAAGCCTGCTCTGCTTTGTCGCAGTCTCTACTCTACACCAACAAAGTTATAGGTCAGCTTAATTGCTTATGTGATGCTACAACTAATCACTGGCCTCAGTCACTTGCCATTCATATAGGAAGAGACCACAGACACGGAGGCCAGTATTGGAGCATAGTGGGCTTCAAAAGGAGAGTTAAGATTCCACTTTTAACTCAACTGGCAGGGCTTTTTTTTTGCAACAGATCTGACTTCAGTAATCAAGGGGATTTTGAGCCCTCTTATAGAAAAAAAAATGCTCCAACCTGCATAGTGGGAAGAGAGCAAAGGCATTAAGATATTCCCTATCTGAATTTATTCATACAAAAAACATAGGAGGATGTTTGATCCAATTATGCCGCACTATCCATGGGGGGCATCCTATATCACAGTACCCAGACCTGGCAGCAACGAGCTTTGTTACACATCTGACATACACCAATAATGGTGTTTCATTTTGCACCTGATAATATTGGTTAAAAGTACTGCTGAACAACTAAATTGTCAAAAGCTACAAAAAGAAATGTAAATCCAGAAAATGGAACACAATTTGAACATAGTACCAAAGAGAGCCACAAAGAGGCAGTGTTCATCCAGACAAAAGGATTGTACTGAAGTCTAGACCGCTAGCTTATCAGAAATACAGCAGCAGTTTACATTGCTAGGTTTGCTCACCATGAGGGTATGCTATTGAGGTGGCACAAGTCTTAGAAGTAGCTGCTGCCAACATGAGTCCCGCAAAGTCAGAAGCTTCTTTTGTAGACTCCTCCTCATCATCAATGGTTGAAGCAAGCTTATGTTCCAGCAATTTGCGTTTAATACTTTCGTAAATAACAAAGTGGATAACAGTTTCAGAGATACCGGCATACGAGGCCGACATGCCTCTGTAAAAACCCTTCATGCCATCGGCCCTATATACTTTGCGGATGCAGTCAAGAGCACTCATCCGTCTTTCACCTCGGTTTCTAGGAAAAGAAAAAAGACAAAAAACATGCACTTGAGCAAAAGAATGAATTGTGACAATTTAGATTACAACATGATAAAAATTCTATAATTTATTTCAAAGAGCTCCCATTCTGGTGGATTCAGCCCAAATATGTATTACACGGTCATTCATTCACTTCAGACACCATGTGTAACAGCTTTTGCCGCCATCCCACTTGGAAAGACCACCAATGTCTGCCATGTACCGTAATTAAATCTTTACATCTCCATACACATCAGAAAAAAAGGTCATCCGAGCCCAAAGACTTCAGCAGGACCGACCATGTATGAATGGGTGGGAGAGGCTGGATCTCCTAACTCGTCTGCTTTCGACACCTAATTATTTTGTTCATTGTGGACACAAGCCACTATAAGGCCTCGTTCACACGGCTTATTCTGCCGCCGTACTGCGCGCCGGATTTGCGCTTCAGTACGCCGCCAATCCGCGGCAGCAATTACGGTAATCCACTGCTCTCATTTAGAACATGGATTCCGTCGCTCCTCCCCGCTCGGCGAATTTCCCCCGCGGGGGGAGAAAGTGACAAGCACATTATTTACGTAAACAATGCATTGTCTATGGGGCCGGGAGCGGTGCCCCCGCCGCGCTCCGGCCCCTTATTCACGGCGGATTTGTGCGCTCAATACGGCGCACAAATCCGTCGGGAATAAGCCGTGTGAACACGGCCTAAGAGGTGTTTTAGAGTGGCTTCTTCTGCTCTCCAAATTTAAAAGCACATGCACCACAGGTGATCATCTCATCAGATCACAGCATGAGGAGTTGATATACAGTTATACTTAACCGAGCCTTCTCAGGCACGAACTGGATAGCTGCTGAAGCGAGACAAGGCTGCATATTAAAATCACTAATACTTTTCCTCTTCCCAATGGTTTATGTTCAGGGGTCAATAGCTTCAGCTACATCCTAAGAGGGCTGCGTTGCCATCCTATAAGTACGGAGGATCTCCGTGACCTCTATCTAGCCAACGACCTTATTTTATCAGCACAACATTTTTCTGACATGCAAAATAACCTGAACTACCTCGCCAGCATCTCTACAAAAGCAGGTCTGATCATCAACGGTCGCCAAAACGAAAATTGATGGAAATGAATGTGGAGAGCCCCTCAAACTTCATTGTAGCATGTCAAGCGGTGGAGAAAGGCTAAACTTTTCAGTGTTTTGGAAGTCAAATTGTGCCAGATGTTAGAATAAGGATTGATATATTTACCAGATCAGAAAGGTAAATAGTGATTTCAAACCATGTCAGCAAGTATATCAAAACATCTTGCTCCATGGGAGTAAGACCTGGTGAGGCTCAACTAAAGATATGCGGAAGCTTCTAGTGTTTGTCAGCTGTTTGTGCTACATCATATCAGCCTAGAATGCGGAGCTGCACCAGCAGTGCAAGCACAGCCCAACAGAACTTGAGGTTCGTTAGCACAAGTGGAGATAGGTCGGACACACCTTGGGAAAGGACATGAATGAGATCTGCAGGAAGGCACTCAACCTGAATTTACAAGGACATCTTCGAAGAGGCAGGCAAAAGGAGCCTTCGGCAGAGGAGCCTGCGCCAAGAAATATGTGCTGCTGACGCATTTCTGACCTGACCCCAGGTGAAGGAGAGAGCCAAACCCAGCACCAGTGGAAGTCCATTTGCGATCAAGAGAAGGATGAAAAACCTTTAAGGGGCCGTTTACACAGCACAGGACAAATACCAGTTGATTTATCCGACCGATATTTGTCCTGTTTTCGGGTCGTGCACACGACCACCCAGGAACGGCTTTTCTCTGCGTCTTGTGGAGAAAAGCCATCCCCCTTCACATAGACATGTTCATATTCCATCTGAAAACCGGACGGAAGAATGAACATATTCTATGTTTTTCGGACTGCCGGCAGTCTGAAAAACAGTCAGGCGGAAAATCCGTGCAGTGGGATCGCTGCACGGATTTTCCATTAAAGTCCGTGTAAAAGTTTTTCAGCCGTTTTTCAAAACCGAGAACCGGCTGAAAAATCGTTCTGTGGGGGACAAGCCCTAAGGGTGGTTTTACACATCGCTTTTTTTCCTTCCCTCCACTCCTTTTTATTGGGGGGAGAACTGCCACTGCAGGTAAAATTCCTTTCTGCATATTTGCCATTCCCTTTGCACCCACTCCTGGTTTTGGCTTAAGAATCCACAATGTTAGTCTGTCCAAAAAAGGTGAGGAAACACCTTAAGAATAAATTCACAAGTAGCAGATATGTTGTGGACATGTCTTCACTGAAAAACCCATTACACACATCTGAATGGGGTTATTGCTGTCATATGCGTATGATTTTCGCAAAGCCCTGTTGACATAAATGGGACAGAGATATTTGTGCAACACATTTACAAAGTGTGAATTCAGCTTTAGTGCATCTCCTTCATAGAAACCTAAATACACAGGTGTTTAATTCAAATATAGAGACGTTTCAGTCCTTTAATCTTGGGTAATTTGTGTTTCCATGGATATTGGTCACAGTGTCAAACACTGATAAAATTTTAATTTAAGCTTTCACTATCAGTGCCAGGACTACAGACAGCATAATACATATCTACTAAGCGACAATTGTAGCCAAGCAACTAATCTTACCTTGCATCCAGCTGTAGCCGTGTTTTTACTAGCCATATGGGATTGGTGGCTGTGATTGCAGTAAAGCCTAAATAAATGACACTAAATTATTTCATATCAAACAAAATCCAAATCAGTCAGTGATTACAACATGCATTAATGACGTGAAAGGAAATCTAGGGCTTCAGAGGAAAAGGATCATCTAGGTGTAAAGCTAGGGGATGCATAGTTTGCAATATAACACTGAAGCTACTACTAATCCCACTATTAAAGACGCCACCCTCCACCCAGCCAACTATAAAGGCAATGGCCAAATTTACTAGATCGGATTTTAAACCAAAGAAGGTTTATTCTAAAGACTGTAAGAAAGTTGAGCAACAATGCTCTAGACTGGAGCACAGCTCTAAGCAGGAAAATATTGCTTTAAGTGGTAAATCTAAGCTATTTGAAGAACTTTAAAAGGGCAATATAAAAAAGTTAAAAAAATAAATAAATAAATAAATAAATAAAGACTTTACCGGCACCCAAGAAATCCTATGCTGATAGTCGAAGGTAGTATAAAAGGCCTTCACCTTCTGGTGTTTGTGCCAACTCTCCCACTCCTCAATCCTGCAGGGCAGGATGAACATGAAGCTGCCTAGCGGGAGCAGAGGATTAGGGACACTCACAGGGACCTGGAAAGCCACTGTAGAGAGATTTCTCAGGACCCAGGTAAAGGATTAAATACATATCCCCTTTGTAAAAAATGCAGCCAAAAAGGAAGTTATACTGCCCATACATTAAAGTTCTTGAATACGGCATCAAAAAGGTTGGGTTCAAAGGAATAAAGGTATTATACTGTTAAATGATAGCATAGCAGCTGAGGTTGTAGCAAAGTGCAAACTAAACTAGGTATTCTTAGTGGATATGCATATTAAATACAAGGAAGTGGACAGTTAAAAGAATACTCCATTCCTCCAGCCTAGAAATCAACCCTCTACGATCTACTGCTGCCCTTTAACACTGCACACATACTGTGTCTTCAGTATAGCACTAGGAAAGGAAAACAACAAAATGTGAAACATGACTTTCGTGTGGTTATTTCTCAAAGATATGGCCATAAAAATGCACTGCTCAGAGTTCTAAGAAAAATAAAAAAAAATAATAGAGTGCTTTTCATGCAGTGGCAGAATGACCGAGAAAGACCATGGCGAGTTCATACACCCTCCCTGACATGTCCACCATTCACCCATCAACGCACTCATGAGGACAGGCTGCAAACCAGATGATTTGGCCCATGAGGATGTTTTAACCTGCTATTTTAAACAGTCAAGGGTCTAGAAAGACCTGTGTTCATTGAAAAACTTCTTTAAATGCCATGAGCTCCATCACGTGTTAGAAAGTGTGAAGCAACACAGCACATTATGGGCAGCATTGGCTTTACAAAGCCACCTAGATACGAGCAGGTATCTCAGTACACAGTGTTGTAGAAGTGTAACATGGATAACCAGTAATGGCAGTCATTACGGGACCTATAGAAGTGCTCACCTAGCAGTTGCTGCTCCCTCATTCTACTCTGGTATGATCATTCAATTTATCCACATCGCTTAAAAATGTTCTTTTGATACATGGAATGGGGCATGATAGATTTAAAGCACTCTGGTCCATTAACTACGCTACAACTGACATCATATAGGCAGCCAACTCTGACCAAGGCCCATAATAGTGGGAGACTTGCTCGGTCCTCCCCTGTACCATGTGACCAGAAGTCAAACGTCTGAAACCAACAGGGTCTTATGTGTGGACTTGGAAGTTGCATTCTCTGTTCATTGCAACAAGACCTCAATTGTCTTACTGGATAGTGCATCAGGATTTTGCAAAGGCTTTCCTTCTATATCCTTAATTCTGTGGCTTGATGGTACTTGAACTGAGGGCATTATTGATGGACACTGAATACAATGCTCCTCCTCGAGCATTGCTCACAGTCTTCTCATTTGGGATTGCAGGATTCCCTTACAGAAACATTGCATTTACTGCAGAATTAGAGATGGGTTGTACAATGTGCCTTTTAACGACTTACAGAAATTTTAGAGGTCCGTATTTAATTAGTAAATAAGTAACACTATTACCCCATCAAATTCTAAAAAGCTGCAACACTCTAAAATCTAAAGAAAATAAAAATGCAAGAGTTTGGAAATCTCTTATAGACATATTTGATTCAAAGAAGAGAGAACACATCAGAAGGTAAAAGTCTCAGAGCTTGGCCAGGGCCATGTCTACCATTGCGTAGCTTCCTTCTTTTCACAAGTCTGTAAACATCTAGGAAGCCGTTACACCAAGTACTGGAATTATAGGAAAGGACTAATGTCCTATTCTTGTCTGATGTAGGATTTTAGCTGCTCCACGGTCCTGGGTCTTTCAGATTTTTTCGTTTCATACTGCACCAAATGTTTTCGATTGGTGCAAGGTGTGGTGGCAGACCAGTTAGGGCAGCATTTATCAACTGCAGTCCTCAAGACCCATCAACAGGACATGTTTTCAGGATCTCCCACAGAATGCACTGACAATTATATCACAAGTGCAATACTGAGGAAATCCTGAAAACTTGACTTATTGGTGGGTCTTGAGGACTGGAGTAGAGAAACACTGAGTTAGGGGGTGTTCACACAGCATATTTGCAGGGCATAGCTGTGCTGCAATGTGCCTGAAGTACACCCTGCAAATACGTTAAAATCACAGCCCTCATTAAGCGCTACGATTTCACAGCGTATTCCCTGGCTCTTACTATGTGCTTATAGAAAGTAGTGGCACTTCACTTCTTTCCAGCACTTAAGCGTCGGGGAAAGGTGGCCGGAGTGCTGTGGGAAGTATGCACTGGTCAGTCCGTATTGCTCACAGTAGGCATATAGTAGCATGTATAGGTACTTGCCGCTATATGCCTTGTGAACCCGGCATTAATCACTTGGAAACTTCTCTTGCCAAGCCATGCAGTATGTGTTTTAGCATAGCCTTGCTTAAATATACGAGTCCCCGTGCTTTCAACCCACCCCATACATGGGAGCATGTACTGCTCAGCATCAATAGCGCCTCAAAAGAGGTGTAAGCTGCTCATGCCACAGGCACTAACGCAATACTACACAATCAGAAATGCAGGATTTTGAACTGTGCACTAATAAGATGGATGGTTGTGGTCTTCTTGGGTCCGCAAGAACATTTTTCCCATTTTACCTTCATCTATTTTAAATGAAATTTAGTGACAGAAGACGGCAGCATTCTGGGATTGTGTTGATAAATGGCTTCTTCGCAACTCGCATTGATGAGTTGCAACTTGCATGGACAATGATTTCTGGAAGTAATCCTTAGTCCATGCAGTGACTTGTATGACACAACCCTTTTAATGCAGTGCCACCTAAAGACCTGTATATCAAAAGCATCCAATACTGACAGTCGGCATTGTGCACTTGGATTTCTTCAGATTCTGACTCTTTACAGGGTTGTCTCACTACAATAACTAACATGTAGGGAACAGTAAATGTAGACACGTTCCAACTGTTTTCCTTTGTTGAGGAGATAAGAGATTTTACCCGCTCTGAGTGCCCGGAAGTCGGCATCTGAAAGCAGGGAGTGACATCAAAGATCATACTGCCAGCAGCTTAGGAACAGTGTGTGTTATCACCAATAAGTAAAGGAGAGTAACTACTTGTTTATCTCCTCTTATTTCAGTGCATTTAGAAGAGCTGTGAATATGGAGCCAGTACGCTAATAACTACTATAGAGCCACGCACAGCCTGACCAGGAAGAGACAGGATGCACAAAACCGCTTGTGGTTCAGAAACAGTGTGGTGAGACAACCCCTTTAGTGAAATTATGTACTGTACATATTCAAAGTATTTGCAATTTTACCTTAGACATTTTCTGAAATTGTTCCACAATTCTCAAACAGTCTTTCACCAATTGATTAAAAATTTGTACTACCTACTTTTCAGCCTTTCGTTAACCCTGCTGCAGTGTTTAAGATGTACAAAACATAATAAGGCTGTGCACATCTAAAATATATTCTGAAAAACGCAAGCATAGGTGCACACTGAAAAGGCAATAGTATACATTTAACACAAATATCAGTGCCACACTAAAGACTAAGTAAAACCTCAAGGTATATAGGAATATTGGAAATGCATTACTGCTAAGGAAAATATGAAAAACCTGGACTCTTAGTTTACAGTATCAAATACTGTAAACTAAGAGTCCCAGGTTTTTTCATATTTTCCTTAGCAGTAATGCATTTCCAATATTCCTATATACCTTGAGGTCTTACTTAGTCTTTAGTGTGCCACTGATATTTGTGTTAGATGTATACTATTGCCTTTTCAGTGTGCACCTATGCTTGCGTTTTTCAGTGTTTAAGATGTGTTGCTGCCATCAATTTCTAAACAAGTAAAACATTTTTTTCAAATGAAATAGAAAAAAAAAAAAAAAAGTCTAACTTTCAACTTCCGATAGGTGTTCAATTTTCTGTTGTGAATAAAATATGGCTATAGATTTCCAAGTCACTGCTTTCTTGTTTTCTTTAGTGTATACCAAAAGCTTAAAAAAAAAAAAAAAAAAGCCACCGCAAAATTTGTTCCTTGAATAAATTCAATTTCCCCCCTAACACTATACCCTTAATCCACACATTTAAAACATTAGAACACAGTAGGCTGGCATGTTTGTTTTACCATGTTGTCCAAGCTCATTCATGGCCAGAAAGTTACACAATGAGTTTGTCCTGTATTGCTGGGGCAAGATCATACAGTGGTGATTTTGGCTCAGTTTCCAATGGGACTGTGCTCAGAACACACAAATATTATCTTGACAATATCTGAATTTGGCAAGCTGACTACAGATGCTTCTGTGCCCGATTGTCTGCAAATAAAACGCTGGCCAACATAAGCTATAATGATCTGTATCAGGATGACAGATAGGTAGACCTTTACTAGAATCTGTGCTTGTGAACCAGCTTAGCAGCACTTTCTGTGTAGCTCCAGTACATGCAATCTGCTCCCATTATTTTACAAATATGCGGGTCAAAAAGGAACAATACAGTGTACCCTACACGCACACTGTACAGATTATAGTTAATACCGTGTGCAATAATAAGCAGTGGTACATCCAAGAAATATTTCTACATCTCTCTCTATTACTTTTACTTAGAGTGGTGGTCTGCTCCTAAAATATCCTTTCAATTTACACATTAAAAATGGTGCTTCAACTGTTCAGCCAGATGCAGCCCCATTCACAGGATATATTGGGGTTATATTGTTGTATGAGAGCTTGCTTGGCCCACCCAACTACTGGTTGGCCAAGCTGACCCTGCCTTTTCCTACAGCAATGACTAGCTCACTTTCAGATAACCTTCTGTGTAAGAGGCAGATAAGTTCTTTATTGGCACAGTTGTAAAGAGGCATCAAAATCTGGGTATACAGACTGTTTATTGAAAAGTTAAATTTTCAAGAGCACATCTTTACATGGGCACAAAACATAAGGCTTGCCAGATTAGTGAATGGTTAAAAACAAAAATCTGAAATTCATGTAAGTGTAATACGGGTATGTATATCACACTTCAATGAATGCATCGATACAACTTTCTAGACTAATAGTCTATACAGTGCTATGAATCAATGATTAGGCACCATTCACACAACTACACAGTAACTTGATCAACGTTCATACATCAGTATCATAATACAAAATTATCTGTAGTTCCTAACATTGCTCAATGCTCCTTGTTTGTTCCCCATATAAAGTCAATTACAATCCCAATGTACTGTTCTTACGCTTTTGGCTGCAGAGGGAAGCTGGGTCAAGTACTCACGAGGATTAACTTAGTCCATATTTCCGCAGGACGAGACCTGCAGGAGGCGAGCATGAGATGACACAATCTCGCGCCTTTCACAGTGGAAATGTACAGTAAACGCCTAAAATAGACACAGGCTTTTCTGTATCGCAACAACAAGCAGTGGTCCACAACATTGCGTACCAATGAAACCCACGGAAAGGATTTCACAAAATAAAATGGATAGATTTACAGAAGGTAAAAAAAACAAATCACTGAAAAATGGATATATAAATATACAGAAAGTATGAGGGGTTTATGAACCAGAAAAAAAAACAAAAAAAACGACCACTGCCATTCTCCCTCCCCTTCGTTCAATAGAAAATGCTTTTTAGGTACATGAAACAACTGAAAGCAGATATATCCATAAAATACCAAAAATAGGTTACGTACATGATATGCCATAAAAATAAAGAGCCGAAAATGGAAGGTCCAAAAAGTGGTCAGGCATGAATATATAGGCACTTAATGTATTCAAATATAAGGTGATATCTATTAAATACATAGAGGGAAATTAATATATAATTGAGTCACAAGTGCTCAAACCCATGTGTAATGTTATAGTGAGCAAGAGATGAATCAAACAGAAGCAGACCACCTACCCATAGTAATAAGACCGGCCTGACCTCCCTGACACACGTTTCGTGTATGATACTTCTTCAGGGATTAAGTAGTATCAGTAATTTTGCTTATCTGCAGCTGAATCTGGGATTACAAGCTGCTGCAACTGGCTCAAGTGACCTGCACTCTGAGTAGCTGAAACTATGCATTCTTATGGGATTTAAAGTCATTCATAGGAATGCATAGTGACTGCCTTCCTGTCAGCATGAAAAGTACTGTGTCCATCAGCAAGGGCAAGTCACATGACCTAATAGTAGACTATTGCAGCGGTGAAAAATCCTATATTCAGCTGCAGGTAAGCAAAACAATTGGCACTGCTGAGCATTTAAGGTACTTTCACACAGCACAGTTTTGGTGCAGTGTTAGGGTGCTTCACACGGTGCGGTTTTGATGCGTTTTTTAAATGCGTTTTTTATGCAGGAAGGCACAGCAATTAATGCTGTACATTGCTGCACAAAAATCGTGGTAATTACCACGATTTTTGCAGCAATTTTTGTGCAGCAATGTACAGCATTAATTTCTGTGCCTTCCTGCACAAAAAACGCACCGTGTGATAGCACCCTTAGGCCATGTTCACACGGCTTATTTGGGCGCGGATTGGAGCCGTACTGCGCGCCAGATTTGCGCTGCAGTACGGCTCCAATCCGTCTCAGTCATTACGGTAATCCACAGTTCTCATAGAGAGCTATGGGTTCCATCTCTTCTCCCCGCTCTGCGAATCTGCCGCGTGGGGAGAAAGTGACATGTGAAATATTTACGGCACGTACGCGCCGTAGACAATGACAGTCTATAGGGCCGGCGAGCTGCCGGCCCACCGCACCGCACCGCTGTCAGCGTAATTGCGGGGCAAAATCCGTCCCCACAATTACGCCGGCTATAAGCCGTGTGAACCAGGCCTTAGGGTGCTTCAATTACACTGTCTTTATTACCAACAAGCTTCTTTCAATTGTCTAAATTGTTCAGAAAGGCGTTTCAAGTAAGTAATCAATGACTGGAGTTTTGTGGATTACAGACACACTCATTGATTACTCACTTTCCAAACCGTTTAGATAAGTGAAAGAAGCTTGCTGGTAATAAAGTCAGTTTAATTGGAGCGCAGTTAAAACTGCACAAAAACTGCGCTGTGTGAAAGTACCCTTAAAAAACATTTTCTAATGAAGGAGGAGGGGGAAGCTGGTGTGATCCTTTACAAAGTTAATGAAAAAAAAAATCATACAAAAACAGAAACAGGGAAAATCATTCAGGGGAGGATCAATAAGCACTTCTGTTTCACATCAGATTGACATTTTGTATGACTTGTTTGAACTGCACATTTTAATGAACAAAAACAGATTTAAAGTCATGACATTTAATAAGAAAAAAAAAAACTTAATTTTGCTGCAATAAATACTGTATGTAAAATACTTACCCCTTAAAGGGGTTGGAAGGAACTAAACATTGATAACATACTTAGGATTTGCCATCAATTTGTAACGGGTATGGGTCCAACTGCTGGGACTTCCAATAATCACAGGAATGAAGGGGCCATTATTCAAGGGCCAAAACCAGTACTTTAGCTCAGCCCTATCCACACATGAAATTGGCCGTGCTGCCACTGAGCTATAATACAATGCAGAACCTAAGGTATAGGAGATGCAACGTGTCTGGTAAAACATTCTTGTGACATTGGGGGAGCCAGGAATCAATGTTTAGTCCAGCACAACACCTTTAATATCATATTTGGATTATTAACCCTACCACGTTGGATGGATATGCTAACATCTTATGTTTATGGCCAAAATGGACTTAGGAAAATTTTCAAGCATTAGTGCCGATTTATTATGTCAGCAAGCCTGACCCTATGGTTTCAGAGAAAGTTGGGAACTTGGGACAAGACTATTTTATTAGGCACGGTGCTTGTATAAATGCACAAGTTATATCAAGTACAGTGGGGAAAATAAGTATTTGATACGACAGCGATCTTGCAAGTTTCCCCCACCTACAAGGAACGGAGAGGTCTGTAATTTTTTTCGTAGTTACACTTCAACTGTGAGGCAGAATCTAACAAGAAAAAAAAAAAAAAACAGAAAATCACATTGTATGATTTTTAAGTACTTATTTCCTGCAATAAAACGCAACTTAACTATCTGATACAATGGAGAAACAGAACTTCATATTTGGTACAGAAACCCTTGTTTGCAATTAGAGGTCCGGCGTTTCCCGTAGTTCTTGATCAAGTTTGCACACACTGCAGCAGGGATTTTGACCCACTCCTCCACACAGATCTTCTCCAGATCGTTCAGGTTTCGGGCCTGTCACTGGGCAACATTGAGTTTCCGCTCCCTCTAAAGATTCTCGACTGTGTTCAAGTCTGGAGACTAGCTAAGCTACTCCAGGTCCTTGAAAAGTTGTATTTTGGTTTCATCTGACCACATGACCTTCTCCCATGCCTCCTCTGGATCATCCAGATGGTCACAGGCGGATTTCAAAAGGGTCTGGACAAGTGCTGGTATGAGCAGGGGGACAATGCATGCCCTGCAGAATTTAATCCACGACAGCATAGTGTGTTACTAACGGTAATCTTCGAGACTGTGGTCCCAGCTCTATTCAAGTCATTGACCAGGTCCTCCCATGTAATTCTGGGCTGATTCCTGACCGCTCTCAGAATCATCTTTACCTCACCCGGCGAGATCTTGCATGGAACCCCAGAATGAGGACGATTGAGTCACCTTGTGTTTCTGCCATTTTCAAATAACTGCACCAACAGCTGTTGCCTTTTCACCAAGCTGCTTGCCTATTGTCCTGTAACCCCACCCAACCTTGTGCAAGTCTAAAATGGTGTCCTTAGACAGCTTATTGGTCCTGGCCATGGTGGAGAGATTGGGGTGTGTTGAGTGTGTGGACAGGTGTCTTTTACATAGGTAACAAGTTCAAACAGGTGCAATTAATACAGGTAATGAGTGCACCAAAACACAGCATTAAACTGCCTTTATTGCTCTGCATTTCTGCAAAAAGAAAGTTGGTAGGTGATTAAATAATTAACTTGCATTTTGTTGCATGAAATATTTAATAATCATACAATGTGATTTTCTGGATTCTTTTTTTAGATATCTTATGGTTGAAGAAGTGGATCTAGCATAAAAAATACAGACCTCCACATTCTTTGTGGAAAACTTGCAAAAATACTTATTTTCCCCACTGTAAGAGATGGGTAAAGAGGGGGAGGGGAGGAGCTTATACTAAAAGAGAAATGAATGTGCCAACATTAGCCATCAAGTAACAGAAAAAAATTTAAATGATAGATGATACATGAACATGTAAGAATACAGAATAGCAAATGATCGACAAACAATTGTAGCTAGTGCTGGCATAATAAGGACTGCACATAGGTTTTTCACCCTAGTGTTGGCGCATTCATATTTACATACAAAGTGCATTCCATTTTGAAGCATTTACAACCTATCCCCCAAAAAGGCAAAAAAAAAAAACTAGACTGGTGGTGGCTGGCCACTGGGACCACCACCAAAATCACCAGAACATGGGAACTTTACTGCACTGACGAGAACTGCTGAGCAGTCAAGGGTTTAAGTCTGTAGCAGAGACTAAGGCTATGTTCACACGGCTTAAAATGGGCCGTATTTCGGTCCGTAATTACGCGCTGAAGTGCGCAAATTACGGGCTGGAAACGGCCCATTCATTACGGTAATCCACAGTTCTCAGAGAACTATGGATTATGTCTCCTCTCCCCGCCCGGCGGATTCGCCGAGCAGGGAGATAATTGACTTGGCACTTTCTAGCGGCGTATACGCGCCGCTTGTAGTGTGGTTCTATGGGCCGGCGAAGTGCCGGCCCCCCCGCCCACACAGCGTAATTGCGGGACGTAATTACGTCCCGCAGTTAAGCCGAGTGAACCTAGCCTAAGGAGTACATATATAAAAACTGTCTTGGTCTGAGAATTCCTTTGTTGCCCATAGCAACCAATTAGAGTGTCCCTTTCATTTTCTCAGAGCACTATATGAAATGAAAGGGGAGCTTTGATTGGTTGCTATGGGCAACAACAAAAAAAAAAATCTTACATCTAGACAGTTTTCATATATGTGGCCCTAAGGCTATGTTCACACAGCAATAATTGCAGGACGCATTTCGCCCGCAATTACGGTGTGTGCCCGGGAGCGGGGGCGGCAGCTCGCCAGCCCCATAGACATTCATTATTCACGGCTCGTATACGCCGTGAATAATTGACGTCACTTAGCTCCCCGCTCGCCATATTGTGCAAGCAGGGAGAGGAGACGTAATCCATAGTTCTCTATGAGAGCTGTGGATTAACGTAATGACTGGGACGTATTTCGGCTCGTATTTAGCGCAGTACGGCGCGAAATACGGGGCGAGATACGTCCCATTTTAAGCTGTGTGAACATAGTCTAAGAGTTTATATCAATTATGCTTCTTTTTGCTCCATTCAAACTCCTAATAGCTGTGGCATTGCAGGTGGGGAGTGACCACGTCCACCTTTTCTGCCAGTCAGGGATAGGTGGTAATTGCTCCAGGTTGGAATAGCTTTAAAGTAAAGTGATGTAATGTTATCCTTCATGGCTCAGAATCCCAAAAAAGGAATAGTATGTAGTTTTAAAAAAATGGTCTGATTTGGACAAGTGTTTAATAGGCTAGCCAATGAAGACTTAGCTGTAAAACAAAAAGAAAGAGTGGGGACTTAAATTTCATTGTATAAGGCCACCGTTATTAACCTGGCAATTACCCCAACTTTGTGGCTGCAAAAAGCTACACAATGCAAGTTAGAGAATCTTTACCCAGGTTAAACCTCCCCCCCAAAAAAAAACCAAACAACAAAACAACCCCCCCCACACACACACATACACACCAAACACCTCTGTTTTTATTAGATGTGTATTTTTTTTTAATGAAAAACACATTTAGTATAACAGTCTGACTACTTTTGCCTCATTCACATTTTTTTGGGCCAAGGTAGGTAAAAAACCCCAAAAAATAAAAGTGACATATGCAAAATGGGAAAAGAAAAATTCTGCTGATTTTTATACTCCTATCTTTGGAAACACAAACAAAAACTATCAAATGGGAGGTTGAATAACATAGAAACTATTTTCTAGGAGAAGGAGTGTCTAAACCTACTAGCCGACATTCACATCCAAGGATAAATACCTGCTGCACCAGCAGAGACCATGTGGACCTGTGTCGAGTCTGCTGGAAATACATGGTTCAGCTTTTCCTTGCAGCTTGAGTAAGCTGCAAAATAGATGGCCCTGCAGAAAGAATGCAGTTTTGGATCAGTCTTGTGAGAAAGTACAAACCAGTTAAGAAACAGCAGGGACGAGACTGGGAAATCTGGCATAAACACACCAGAAGTTTACATACACTATATAAAAATACATATATGCATGTTTTTCTCACTGTCTGACATGAAATCAGAATAAACGTTACCCATTTCAGGTCAATTATTAACCAAAATTATTTATATTTGCCAAATGCCAGGATAATGAGAGAGACATCATTTTAAGGCATTTTTACGACATTTCTGCAAAGTAAAAAGTTTACATACACTAGGATTACTATGCCTTTAAACAATTTGGGACAGCCCATACGATGATGTCATGTCTTTCAAAGCTTCTGATTGGTTTATTGGCAACATCTGAGTTAGAGACACAACTGAGAGTATTTTGAAGCACACCAGAAACACTGCTTTTGTGTGTAACATCATGGGAAAGTCTAAAGAAATCAGCCAAGATAACAGGAAGAGAATTGTGGACTTGCACAAGTCTGGATCATCCTAGAGTGCAATTTCCAGATACCTGGAGGTGCCTCATTCATCTATAAAAACCATTATACACATTATAAACAAACAATATGGGAATGTACAGCAATTATACCCCTCAGAAAGGAGATGGGTTCTGTGTCTCAGAGATGAACTTGCTTTGGTCCGACATGTGCATATAAACCCAAGAACAAAAACAAAAGACCTTGTGAAGATGCTGCCGGACGCTGGTAAGATGGTGTCCTTATCCATAGTGAAACGAGTACTGTATCAACAATGGCTGCCAGGAAGAAGCCATTACTCCAAAAGAAACATATAAAAGCCAGATTATTGTTTGCAAATGCACAGAGAAATAAAGACCTACATTTTTAGAGACCTGTCCTGTGGTCTGACAAAACTAAAACTGAACCGATTGGCCACAATGGCCATCGTTTCATTTGGAGGAAAAAGGGAGAAGCTTCGAAGCTTAAGAACACCATCCCAACTGTGAAACACGAGGATGGCAGCATCATGTTGTAGGGTTGTTTTGCTGCAGGAGAGAATAATGCACTTCACAAAATAGATGTCATCATGAGGAAAGAAGCCAGGAAGTTAAAGCTTGGGCGGAAATGGATCGTCCAAATGGACAATGACCCAAAGCATACTGCCAAACTGGTTACAAAGTGGCTTAAGGATAAAGTCAATATTTTGGAGTGGCCATCTCAATCCTATTGAAAATTTATCGGCAAAGCTGAAAATGCAGGTGTAAGCAAGGCGACCTAAAAACATGGCTCAGTTACACCAGTTCTGTCAGGAGGAATGGGCCAAAATTCCTATCAACTATTGTGAAAAGCTTGTGGAAGGATATCCAAAACATTTGACCCAAGTCAAAGTTTAGGGGCAATGCTACCAAATACTATTAGAATGTATGTAAACTTTTGAGTTTGCAGAATAAAAATGCCCGAAATTCTCTCATTATTCTGGCATTTGGCAAATAGAAATAATTTTGGTTCCTAATTGACCTAAAACAAGTAAAGTTTATTCTGATTTCATGTCATATAGTGAGACAAACATGCATATGTGTCTTTTTAGATAGTTTATGTAAACTTCTGGTTTTAACTGTATATTAAAGCAGCAGCAATGTACTTTGCAGCCACAGCAGCATGTATCTACATCATTTATTTCAACGTTTTTGAAGGTGCTGATCATGCTGTTTTTCTTGGCTTTTCTGGTTCTAGATTTAGGCCCGGTTGATTAGGTCATGAGTAAATGCACAAACTAGATGCTGTTTTACCCCACTGTGCTGCTGTTTAGCATTTAAAGAGAATCTGACAGGTGGTTTATGCTGCCCTATCTGAAAACTGGATGTGATAGAGGGAGATAAGCTGAGCTCTGTGATATATAGGGTTATACGAAAGAGGAGAGGAGCTGACTTCTGTGATATATATGACCGAGGTCTTACTGAACCCACCCACATACAGTGATTGGCGGTATACTCCGTACACAAATATTCTACTCTCAGAAAGGACAGCACAAACCACTATGAAAAACAATACTGACCGATAGGTCATACAAAGTAGAAGAGTTTCTAAAAGGGTGAACTGGCACACACTGGCATTGTAAGCTGCAACATGTCATTTAAACTATAAAAAGACCTGTGAATATGCCATACTTTAAATTCCTATTCTATGCTGCTGAAATTTAGCCTGCGACATCAGATCTTATGGACTGTGTTTGCATGGTGGGGAGGGATTGTTCATGTAGTGTCACTTATAGCTATCTACCCACTTAAACTTCTTACTTACTTGACTATATGGACCCAGTATGTTTCTGTACTATACACAGTCTATAAAATATCTGCCAGGCATAAACAGGTTCTTAGCATCTATTCTGCCAATAATTACAGCCATCACTTCAAGACTGCACTATGAACACTAGAAACCTCTTTGCTTGTGTGAACTCTATCACTATATTTAGACAAGAGTATTTAGAGCAAAGTTCGGTTGGAGCTGTTCAGTGTTCTGCTAACAGGGTCATTGTATTCTTTCATAAAACAAAGCATACGGCTTAGGCGGATTACAAAATGTTCAATTTTACACTTCTGCAAAGCTGTGGCTACTACATGACTACAGAACAGAACCCTTAGACAATACCTGGATGGAGCAACGCCCACTAAGTTAGGGCCCAAACCTCTGAACAGGGAACGAGGACCTTCCTTCTGCAAAATTATCCTGAAAAGAAAAAAAATAGAATGTGAACATACATTAGAAAAATCTGTGGCTTTCACAATTTACCTAAAAGGCAACAAACTGGATCCTTCTAGTACAGGCAGACCTCTGCCGATCCATTAAAGGGGTAGTCTCAATACAAGGATTGCTTTTAATCTTTAAGATCTTTCAAAAACAAGTCACTTTGCAATATATGTTCATTAACAGTGTCCTACCTATTTCTAGATATCCCCTCTTGTATGGGCTGCATCAGCTCCTCAGTTTGCTATAGCTACAGACCTGTTTGATCTCTCCCGATAGGCTGCCAGCACTGGCCGCTATAGATACAGACCTGGCTTTTACTGTAGCGTAGTAGAAGCCAGTAAAAACACCCCTGAATTCAAAATGAAAGCAAGAAAACAGGACTGAGGTAAGATGAATGTAGTGAGACAACCCCTTTAAGTATCCAGACCCACCAGGATTCATGGTAAAAAGTAAACATCCATGTCCTAAAAAACCCAGACACTCCATAGGGCTACAGTATGTAGAAAAGTAAACAAGGCTTTAAAAGGGTTGTCCAAAGGAAAAAAAAAAAAATTTTCTTCACTATCCTTCTCCTAAGCATAGACAACGCAGTTAAATTACGCGCTCAAATGCTTCCTGCTGTTTCACAGTAACTACCTAATAACAGGAAGCTCAGTAGTTTTGTGTCAACACCCAGGAAACGTGTAGAGCCCAAGAGACCAGGTTACTAAGGCTATGTTCACACAGCGTAATTGCGGCGCACAGTACGGCCGCAATTATGCCGGGTGCTTTGGGTGCCTCGCCAATACGCGGGTACGCCCACGGCGCGGCAGCCCGCCGGCCCAATTGACATGCATTACTCGTGGCGCGTATTTGCTGCAAGTAATTGACATATCACTTATCTCTTTGCTTACAATACGATCATATTGTATGAGTGGGGAAAGGAGGCTTAATCTATAGTTCTCTATGTGAACATACGCTAAGGGGTTTGGCTTTTTCAGGGCATACCCTTTTGGTACTGCCACCCAAAGTTTCAATATGAGGAGGGAAATGGTTGGGAGAAAAAGAAAAAAAAAAAAAAAAAAGTCAGACAGTCACAGCAAAGGATACTGGGACTTGTAGTTTAAAATGTAAAGAAAAAATGCTGCTGCTCAGCTGTAGAGAGGAGAGGCTAAATGTAGCAGAGAAATCTAAATTAAGTCTCTGGCAAGTAATTTGAGGTTTTTTTTTTTCGTTTATTGGACAACCCCTTTCAGATGGCTCTATACCTTATAATAACTGATCACTAAATCCCTGGCCTACAATTATGACTCCCGACACCCCTTTAAAGTACTGCTATTCCATATTGAAGTTTAAACCCTGTGAAAACAAACTAGTTTTACTTAAAGGGGATGTATCGCTTCTTTAGTTCGGCTGATTCATACTGCTCTCAGCTTCTCAACTCTGGGAAATGCAGGGGCGTTTCTTCCCCCCCCGCTGGGTGACATCATCCCCCCTTCACTGTTCATGCTGAGTCCACATGTCACTGTGTCTCTCCCTATTAGTCTTATTTTGTAAGATGCAAAACATTCCATAGGCTGCATTCAATCCAAACTGAGCACTGATCTCTTCTCTCACAGCTGGAGATTTGTTACAGTTGAATCCAGCTTTCTATGAACGGCACAGGTCTCCCTTCCATGCAGGAGTCGACACACAATTGTGCCGTTTTCTGATTTATAGAAGCCCTGCAGTGTTATTCTGGGTTTTTTCTGGCTGTGGGAGAGTGAAAATGTGCCGGTCCCTTACTTTGAGTGAAAGGCAGGAATCCAAGCTCCGTGAATACAGCCGACCGGGGACAGAACAGAATTTAAATGAGCTCTCAGCTAGTGAAATGCAAGGAGGAGGGATCCGACCAGGACTGGAACAGAAACAGAAGATAAGGGATCCTGTGAATACAAGACAGCTTTGCTAATGACATCTAATTGCAAAGTTACTTGTATTCACTTTCCCCCTTATTCTGAAGGCCATTTAATGAAATGATACAACCCCTTTAAGAGCTAGATATACAATGAAGCTGTCCTGACCACATAAGAACATCTTTCATTTTTTGACACCAAGGAGGTGAAAATAGTGTTCACAAAATATATCAGAATGGTGTATAATATTTAGGGAAACTTTGTATGAACCTAGAAAGTCCATCAAATGGAGAACTATCCTACAAATCGGACAACACATCTGAACACAAATTAAAGGGAAATTGTCACATAGGTTATCCCTCCCTTGCTTTGGACAGCACACGCCAGTGTCAGACCTACTGTTCCCAGCACAGTGTCCCTTATTCTGTAAGATGCTGAAGTTTTAGTGCATTTAATGCTCAAATATTATTCGTGAGCAGGTGTTAGCCCTGCCCACCAAAGGCTAGCCCCCCCACCTGACAGTTATTCACATGTTTCTACCTATTCAAAGTAATAGGTTTATCAGTTGAGATGGGCGGGGCTAGCCTCAGGTGGCATGAAACAAAACCTGACTTTCCATAACTCTTTTCTGGCTGAAAACTGCAGATTTGAGCATTAAATGCTCTAAAACTACAGCACCTTACAGAATAAGGGACACAGCGCTGGAAACAGCATGTCTGACACTAGCGTCTCAGCAAAGGGGCATACCCTATGCGACAGGTTCTCTTTAAGGCTCAGACAACTTACTGCTAAACAATATCAATACAGTACTCCTGTAGCAGTTTTAAAAAAAAAATAAAAAAAAAAAAAACACACACCCACACTGTTCCCGTCGATGGAAATTTTTGGGATCAGGAATGAAATATTCCTTTAAGGCAGACTGGTTCTTGCCCAGTAGGTTCCAAAGTCTTCATTAGTTGGGGAAGAAAGCTTAAAAATTCCCCTGTACCCAGGGTGGATAAAAATCAGTTTTTTTTTTTTTTTTTTTTTTTTTAAAAATTTTTTTGTTTAAAAAATCGGTTTTTTTTTTAAAATAAACTGCTTTTTGGGGAAAATATTTTACCATCCAAAAAGGTTTCTTCCATCACGGATAAAGCTGAGTTTTTTAAAATCAGTAGAAAAAAGGCTGTATATGTGTTTTTTTCACAAAATCCCATCTTTTTCCAGAGGTTTCTGTAGGTTAGGGGGCAGTTTCTCCTTATTATCACGACCTGTTTTTACTTACGCAGTTTCAAAACTGAATTTGCTCCCAGGGGTCCCCCCCTTTTTACAGCAAAAATGTTACAACATGAACAGGAAAAAAGCCTTACCCAATTGTTTAAAAACCCTATGAATACAGAATTAACCCCTTCATGCCAATCAAGAAGTTAGAAAATATTTTCTGATTGTTTGGAGTGGAAATAGATCTGCAAAACACAAGAAGAATGTAAATTTAGGTGAGGAGGAGGAAGGGCAAGCAGAAAAAAAATTGAAAGTGAAATTTTGGAGCAAAATACTGCAGCATAGCCACAGACAGACAAGTCTGGATTGTTTGTGTTCGATTGAGGTTTATTCATTTTTCCTTTAATGGCAGCGGGGCCGTAAAAAAAACCCCTTTTTTGGGAATATTTTAATGAGCTCCTTCGCCTAGGGTTAAGGGCGGGCATGCGTGAAAAAATGAAAAACGATGTGAAAACAAAGAGAAAAAGGCCTGGTGGCCAATGAGGAAATGAGAAGGGTGGTGATGAAGATGACCAAAGAAACACTTTCAAACGGGGGAAATCTTAGGTTGGTAAAACCCTTTTTTTTGATTATTTCTAAAATAACTGTCTTGTGGGGAAAAAATATTTTCTTATTATTACTGCATTTTACTGTCATTTGGTCAGTTTGATGAAGAAAAAAAATATGCCTTTTTTGGGGGCAGGGGCAGGATGTGTTGTGTAAAATAAGAGAAATTGTTAAACAATAAAATAACGCATTGACTTTTTGTTTGGGGGGAAATTCAAGGTTTTTAAAAACTATCACCCCCAAGTCCCATCATCTGTTCTACATTTTCGAGTTACCATCCAGGATGTGCTTCTTACAGCAGTTTTCATCTCAGCCCCCACACCACATATCACATCCCCAAAAAAGGAAAAAAAAACCTTACCCCTGGAACACCATAAAAGGGTTTGTGATAAAACTAGCAGATTAGAAAAAGAGTTGTTTGAAAAAAAAAATTGCCAGTTTATTTATCAACGAACTTTCTTTCCTTCTGATGAGCCCCACATTTTCTTTTATATGGTTCGTCACTGAGCCCAGATCGTCCACCCAGCGAGCTGATGTTGCGGGAAACTGTGGATCAAGTGTTGACAGAAAAAATGGAGAAAAATGTGAACAGCTCTGGAGGGTAAAATTGTTAACCCCTAAGTATTGAAGGGTGGAGAATGTCCCAATGATCCTATTTAGGTGCTTGATAAAAACAGAAAAAGGGGTAAATCTTCCTTGAAAAACAAGATCCCAGGGAAATGCACACACAGAGAATATTCAAGAAGTGGCAGAAAAAGCTTTAAAACGAATGTGAAAAAAATTAAAAATGTCAGTCGCGTTTGGTATGACAATGCTGCAAACGATCCCCAAGATGAGAAGATTTAAAAACAGGGAGGAAAAAACCCTTTAAAAACTAGGGTTGCAGTGCTATTTGCTGCCCTCTTACCCAAAAAACTTAGGTGTTTCCAGAAAAAAGGCAGTTGGAAATTCTAAATATTCTGAATAACATTTGCTGCGGGAAGCTCTAAAAAAGGATGGGGGAACCAAGCAAACGCCCCACAAATGTTAAGAACTTGTGGGGGACTGTTTTGAGCAGTATAAAAAAAATGGCCAAATTCGATGACATTTGTGAAGAAAATCGAGATAAAATAGATGCCACTGTCCGGCCAAAATCCTTCAACTTTGGGGGGCTTGGAAATGTTAACAATGCTGACTTTCTGAAACCCCTTCCTCAAGCTTTAAACAAAATAAAAAAAAATAGGTTTTATTGGGGGCTGTTTAAATTTGGAAGGAAAAGATAGCATTAAAAACAGAACTACACATGGACAGAAATTAAATTCAAGCAGTAAAAAAAATGGGGAAAAAAGCCTGACTCCCCGCTCATTTTTTGGGAAATATTGTCAATATCCAATATCAGGGGCAAACCTAAGTGCTGGGGAGGGTTAGCTATACATGGGTATCCGCAACATCCATCTTTATGCCAACTAAAATAAACTTTAGAGCTAAGGGGGGAAACCCTTTTAAGAAATATATGTTTTCTGAAGATTTTTTAAGGAAAAGGTCAACATTAAATGGTGGAAGTCACTTAAACGCTTGGGTTTAAAACTGTTTAAGTAATGATTTTACTTTTTTCAGCATTAGCTTCTTCCAGGGTTTTAAAAAAAATTTTCTTTCCTTTGGACTCATTCTTTTTAAATGGAAATCGGTTGGGAACCCCCTAAAGCAGGGAAAGCTTTTTTTTCTTTTCAGTTTGAATAGGAACAAAAAAGAGTGGATGATGGGCAAGTAGCTACAGGGACCAGGGACGTATATTTTTAATTTTTCTTTTGCGGCTGGGGGAAGGGGCTAAAAGGGTATGTTCACACGGGGTTAATTGCGGGGCTAATTTTTTCCCCCCAATTTCGCCCGTGTGGACGGGGGGGGGGGGGGGGGGGGGAGGGGGGGGGGGCGGCATTCGCCGGCCCATTGACTATCATGCCAGGGGGATACTCCCCTGAAAGTGACAGGTGAATTTATCTCCCCGCCCGGCGGATTCGCGGGGGCGGGGGGGGAGACGTAATCCCAAATTCTCTATGAGAACTGTGAATTACCGTAATGAATGGGCCGTTTTTTTTGGCCCGTAATTGGCGCAACTGGGGGGCGAAATTTTGGACCCGAAATAGGCCATTTTTTTAACGGTAACAGGCCTAAGTTTCTTAAAATTATTATTTTTTTGTTTAGCCAAAAATTTTTGTTACAAACATTGGGTTTTTTTAAGCAAAAAACTAGCTGTAAGGTTGTTATTTTCAGTTAATAAATTCCCATTTAAATTGTTTTTAAGGGAGGATTATTTTCCCTTCCCCAATACCAAAAAACAGTGGTTTCCAAAATAAAGATTAACCCATTAAAATGGGGAAAAAAAGTAATAAAAAAGTGATTCTAAAAATCTTCATCTCTTATGTTAAAAAGCAAGAACTAGTTTAGGTAGAAACTTTGATTTAAAAAACATGATTTTAAAAAAGCCTTATGACTATGATTTAAATGGTTTAAATCAAATCCCCCCCCTGTTTTCCCTTCCCTTCTCCCACTTTCCCCCCTTGGGAAAATTTTTGGCTTAGTTTTTTTTAACCATACTAAGTCCTAAGGGAGGCGTTCAATAGGCATTTCACTAACTAGTCAGTGTTCATGAAAAAGGATATCACAGCAATAGAAAAAAGGTGAAGACGATAGTTCAGTAAAAAGTCTATACTTCCTCCAACAAGAATTGGACTCTTTGAAGCCAGATGTTTTTCAACTTTGTCTACCAGGCCTGCGTCTCCTTCAGAACGGTGCCATACTTGGCACAGCCATTTCTTGTCCCTTCCCACAATTAACCCATTTTTAACGTAGGGTATACACTTCTCCTGCGGGCCATTTTGGGGGTGGGGGAGGTCTCGCCGGCAAAAAACACAAAAACCCAGCCCCAAAATAAGATTGCCAAAATACTTTCGGGGCAATTTTTTCCCCTCTCCCCAACAGATACTGAAAAAAAAATGCGCGTGAATAGCTCATCCCCATTCCCTTAATGGGGAAACCAAAATGCAATACCCCCCAAACAACCCATGGAAGGGTTTTAAGGGTTTTGGAAGACGGTGGGGGTTTTTTTAACCTGGACAATCCCTTCAAAAATTTGAGACAAAAGTAGAGAAGTTACATCACTATGTTGTCATACCAGGAATAATAATAAAGTGAATACTGACAACTGGCTTGGATAAAATTCATGTTTGTTCAGAGTCACACACATACTACTTTCAAAGTGTCCCTCACCACAAACCCCCCTGTCAGGCAAACCTATGCCAGCTTTATTTAGTCAGTCTAATCCTCCGTGGATGAGCCATTGAAGGGTTGCCCAAAGCCACCCATACACCAACAATCCCTTATGGCACTACAAGTGTTTGGAATTTAGCATTTATTTTTTTCCTTTAAAGAAGCCGTTTTATGAAATGTTCCTATTATTTGGAAACAAAAAGGCAGCACCACGCATGCAGCTTCATCAAGTCACTCTGCAATATTGGTTTTCAACCCTCTCAAGTCTTGGCATTTTTAGCCTTTTTCCCCCCACAGCAGCCAAAGCACATTGAGATTTAGGAACTTTTTATTTTTTAAACTGCTGCAAGAACCATTCTATTTCCAGCTGCTATATTCTCATCCACGTAGCTGCTGTGGTGAGAATCCATTTTAAAAAAAAAAAAAGGGGGGATTATGATCAGGTTGTTTCACGGAACCTGCTCTTCACAGCTGACTTTAGGCTTGTAATTCCTGTTCAGGCCGTGGGTGGTTCTACAGCAGCGACAGACATTTCAGCTCTGCTCTTTGTACCCGAACCTGCTAGAGAGACATTTGTGATGAAAGGGTTTTAAACAGCAGTGCAGAAGTCTATAGAGCACCAAAAGGGTTAAAATTCATTAGTAACAGATAAAACAAGCTCCTGTGCTACACAGAAAAAGAAAAAATCTCCATTTCCTGGTCAAATTTTAGTTTACCTAGGGAAGCTGGTTTAAAAAGCAAAAGGGAAAAAAACTGATCTGCTCTGAAAAAAAGTAAAATCAGAACAGCTTTATTTGGGGAATTTTGGTTTATTTTTTTTTGCCTTAATTTTAAAGCAACAATTGGCAAAATGCCTTTTAAAAATTTCCCCGCATCTCCACATCTTGAAACCAAGGCTCGGTGATATCCTATTACCCTGTTTGCTCTAGCAGTTTATCAAGCAACTAGCGTTTGCCGTCTTTAAAAAAATAAAAATAAAAAATCTGCAGAGACCGATGATCTGCCTAGGTCTTCAAGTAATCTTTGCCCAGCCAGCTACGCAGAAAGACGCTTTTCTCCTGCTTGATGCAAATAGTTGCACAAAAATCTGAGCAAGTAAGCATTGAGCCGCACTAGTACACCAACTTCACCTCATAGAATATACCGGCAAACAGACGGCAGATGGAATCAGTAAGTAAACCTGACCCCTGTCCATATGCCTGCTTTAACCAAATAGGAGAAGCAGGTTACCCCTTCTTTGACCTCTGAACCCAAGTGGAGAGCCACTCCTATTCTAGAGGCTGCAACCACTATTATATGGAGGACTTGTAGCAGTTGCTTTAGGACACAAGAGCACATAAGGTAGGCTGATACTTCCTGTTCCAGCAGGATAGTTTCACCTCTGATGCTGAGAAACATGGTCGTAGCTCAGCAGTGTCATCTACTTATCAGGGGGTACAATATCAGAACACTGATGTATTGTACTCCTGGAGAAGTTGTAACACTGTGCAACCAAATAAAGCTCTGTGTACATCTCCAACCACTCCTCGATGCATGTACTAGAGAAGCAAATTGAGCCTTCTAATTTTGCCATTAGCAGTTCCTCTCTCCCTCTCTATTTTCCCATGATGGATAAGCCATAGAAGGGGTTTTGCCACGAAGTAAAATTGACATGGGAAGTTTGTAAATTAAATAAATATTTTCACCATTCATCATTATTAATAATTCTGGACCGTTTTAGTTTTAGCTGCTCCTTTAGTGATTTACAGCTCATCTCCAGGGGATACGACCAGGGCTGAGAGCTTCTCAGTCCTGGTCACACATGCTCAGACATCACATCTCCTCTCAGGCAGCTACTGAGTGTTTAAACCCCAGGTCCTGTCATTCTACTCCTGTCCTCTGTTCTCATTAGTAATTAGTCAAACAGTGCAAATAAATAAAAAAAGAAACCTCAATCAGGTCTGTGCATTGAGAACGAGAAAAAAAACAAAAAAACAGGTTTAGTTCCTGCAGGGATTTGAACCTAGGACCTATGAGCCAGGAGGCAAAAGCTTTACCTTTGAGCTACTTACAGTTCCACACAAACAGCCCTTTTTTTGACCAGAGAGAGGAAAGGCCTGGTGATGTCACCCTGCTGGGTCACATGATATGCAATTCAAACATCACACACGCCTCCTTCTGAGCACACCGAGCTGAATGCAGGAGGTATGAAATGAGATCGTGGCAAAACCCCTTTAATGGGTGTCAGGAAAAAACCCAATTCTCTTTTCCCCAATGGAAAAAAAGCATGCATGACTGCTTAAGCCGAGTGCACCACTTTATGGTGACGTAAAACTGGTCAGCCAGCTAAAGTGCAACATATTGCAATATTTGAACAGCATTTTTTGCTAAATGGTGATTTCATAACTTCATTCTGTTCCACACAGAAAAACGTGCTTGCTATTCCTCACCACTCCTAAAAGATTATACAGGAGGCTAGATGAGATTTATGGAAGCTCCTCGTTACGTAATTATTGACTAAGGTGTCATGTGCTTAGCCCTAGGATAATATGCTGGCTGTGGAAGTAGAACAAAGCGGTTATGGAAGCAAAAAACCCAAACAACTGAAGGGCAGAAACTAATCTTGTAGAATATCTCCAATAGAATCCCATGCCAATTCTTGCATAATTTTGTAGTATTTTTTAAGAATGAAAACACCTACACACCACAATCAATTCCGTTTAAGAACTTGTAAGGGTTCACGTACACAACGACTAAAATTTACCAGTCGGATTCTGCCGTTAAAAACGGTGTCGGACGGCGCGGTTTTCAACAAACATTTCATGTGGATTTTAGTTCCTTTTACATTCAGATAAGGAGGAGGAGGAGTCCCATTCATCTCTATGGGGTTTTAGGACGCAGATCCGACAAATGTTCGGGACGGGTTTTTTGGACTTGGTATCCGACGGAAGAATGAACATGTTCTAAGTTTCTCTCTAGTAGCTCATTCCTTGTCTTCAAGTTTCCCACCCCATCAATTGCATGCTCAACTCACTCACATTACCAATATACCTTCCCGCCCTCCCTCTCATATTGATCACTTAGTTTTTTAAGCAGTAAACGGTAAATTGAACAAATGGCCCTTTTTCAAAATATACTCTGTATTCTGGCATTAAAGATCTACCAATGTCACTAAACTTAAAGCAGAATCGTAAATCCCTCATGTGCTGCACTAGAAATACAGAAAAAGCTGAAACACACACCTAAAAACAAGTGATGATGTCCAGCCAAGCCGAAAGGCAAACAAATTAGTAAAACAGAACAAACCTAAAACATTTACAGCTGATTTAACACTATGGTGCAATATTATTAGCGAGAACCAGATTAAAGTGGTTCACTGGTTACAATACAACACCTCAGGAAGTCATTTGTTACCTCTGCATTAGTCAGAAAAATGAAGGGATGTCAGCTTAGCCAAAAAATGTAGAGTGTAAAAACAGTGCATTTTATCATACACAAAACCTTAGTGTACAGTATACATGGCATACGATATATTAAAAATACCGTTGAAACCAGAAGTTTACATACACTATATAAATAAAAACACATGCATCTTTTCCTCACTATCTGGCATGAAATCAGAATAAACCTTACCCGTTTTAGGTCAATTAGGATTACCACAATTATTTATATTTACCTAATGCAGAATGAGAGTGAGAATTTAAGGCATTTTTATTACATTCTGCAAAATCAAAAATTTACATACCCTAGGATTACTATGCCTTTAAACAATTTGGGACAGCCCATATGATGAGGTCATGTCTCTGGAAGCTTCTGATAGGTTTATTGGCAACATCTGAGGTGTGTATTTTAATTCATACCAGAAACCCGCTACTTCTGTGTGTAACATCATGGGAAAGTCTAAAGAAAATAAGCCAAGATATCAGGAAGGAAATTGGACTTGCACAAGTCTGGTTCATTCTTGGGTGCAATTTCCAGATACCTGAAGGTGTCTCGTTCATCTGTACAAACAATTGTAAAACAAGTATAAACAAGATGGGAACGTCCAGCCATCATACTGCTCAGGAAGGAGATGGATTCTGTGATTCAGAGAGGAATGTGCTTTGGTCCAACATGTGCATATCAACCCAAAAAAAAAAAAAAGAAGACCTTGTGAAGATAATGGCGAATGCGGGTAAGATTGTGTCAAAATCCACAGTGAAACGAGTACTCTCTCAACCTGGGGTGAAAGGCCACTCTGCCAGGAAGAAGCCATTACTCCAAAAGAAACATAAAAGCCGGATTAATGTTTGCAAATGCACATAGGAACAAAGACCTACATTTTTGGAGACCTGTCCTGTGGCCTGAAGAAACTAAAATTGAACCGTTTGGCCATAATGACCGGCATTATGTTTGGAGGAAAAAGGGAAAAGCTTGGAAGCCTAAGAACACCATCTCAACTGTGAAACACTGGGTTGGTAGCATCATGTTGTGGGGTTATTTTGCTGCAGGAGGGACTAGTGCACTTCACAAAATAGATGGCATCATGAGGAAAGAAGATTATGTGACAATACTGAAGCAACGTCTAAACACATCAGTCAGGAAGTTAAAGCTTGGGCCAAAATGGGTCTTCCAAATGGACAAAGCATACTGCCAAACTGACTTAAGGATAACCAAGTCAGTGTTTTGGCCATCTCAAAGCCCTGATCTCAATCCGATTGAAAATTTATGGGCAAAGCTGAAAAGGCAGGTGTGAGCAAGGCGACCTACAAACATGGCTCAGTTACACCAGTTCTGTCAGGAGGAATGGGCCAAAATTCCTACCAACTATTGCGAGAAGCTTGTGGAAAGATATCCAAAACGTTTGACCCAAGTCATACAGTTTATTGGCAATGCTGCCAAATACTAATGAAATGTATGTAAACTTTTGACTTTGCAGAAAGTAATAAAAATGCCTTAAAAATTCTCTATCATTATTCAGGCATTTGGCAAATATAAATAACTTTGTTAATCCGAATTGACCTAAAACGGGTAATGTTTAGTCTGATTTCATGTCAAAAAAAGCCTGTGTCTTTTTATATAGTGTATGTAAACTTCTGGTTTCAACTGTATATACAGATGTACATACTTGAGTGCTCACTTACAAAGACCTGCTACATTGGACAGTAAAATAAAGCTAATGTTACAGAGATACACAGTAATGTACAACACAATATGCTTGGTGGATGTAGTAACAGTAGTACATACATATATGTAAATTTCCATATGATAACATCGGAGATGCGCTTGATGGTACAATAATGTATGGATTATTAGTGGCTGTACTTGGGCAGATTACCCTCTCCTATAATCATCATGAATACACTGCAAGCTTTTCAATAAAGTTTTTTTCTACTCCTTATGAATGACTCCAGGTTGATCCAATTACTTTGTAAACCCTGTGTCACCAGCGGCATTTCTGTGTATATAATGGAATAACGATCAGCACTCAACGCTTCTTTAAAAGGAGTTCATGGTTTCTAGATTTAGACATACAAAAATCTCATACTAAATTTTACCATTCTGACAAAAGTATACTTCACTATTGTATTGCGTACTTGAGACAGTGCAGTGGTCCCGGCGACACTCTTGCCACTCTGTTAACGCTAGCGCCATTCACCGTGTTGAGCTGAACTTCAGAGATATAAAGCGTCACTGATGAGGACTGTAGTCTGGTCTTCACAACTTCCAATGGGCATGTTAATATGGCACCAACAGTGCCCCCACATCTGTAAACGGAAGCAGAAGTTACAAATTAAGAAATTAAATTTACAATTTTATTGTTTAGTGCTCATCCTGGCAGTGGAGTTGAATACAGCAGGTTGATGCTTCTTGGTTACAGACCCAGTGTATTGCTTTTGTGGTCATGAAGGACGTTAGGGGGGAAAAAAAAAAAAAAAAAAAAAAAATGACGTGCCCATATTTAAAGGGGGTTTCTCACCACGTGGTTTCACAGTCAGGTTCGGAATCACATGCTACTCAGGCTGTTTAAGGGTCTAGAGCAGTGATCGACCCATCAGCTCTGCTGTTCCTAGATATTCCTGTTACACTGACAAGCGCACAAGATTTATAAAGTGTAGTACTCAGGCTGCAGAGCTCTAAAGAGTGTTTATCTAGCTAAATGAGACCTTTTAAAGTCTATTACTAAAGATAAGACCCTGCAGGAGGTGACTCACCATGGTCGGACTAAATGACTGGCGGCAGCTTACAGCCATGAGAGCAGGGAGAGAGATTGATATAACCAGAAACTTGTGTGCTTTAAGAAATAAAATCCTCTATCTCCTGACCAAAGAAAAAAAAAGCAATTTATTTAGAAAAAGATTCTCCAAACTGTCCCTACATGTTAAGCTAATCGCTGTAGTGAGGAAATCCTATTAAACAATTTTTGCTTAAAGGGGTTTTGCCACGAAGTAAAATTGACGTGGGAAGTTTGTAAATTAAATAAACATTTTTACCATGCATCATTATTAAAAATTCTGCACCGTTTTTGCTTTAGCTGCTCCTTTAGTGATCCACTGTTTACAGCTCATCTCCAGGGGATACGACCAGGGCTGAGAGCTTCTCAGTCCTGGTCGCACATGCTCCGACATCACTTCTCGTTTCAGGCAGCTTCTGAGTATTCAAACTCCAGATACTGTCGTTCTACTCCTGTCCTCTGTACTCCTTAGTAATTAGTCAAACAGTGCAAATAAATAAAAAAGAAACCTCAATAAGGTATGTGCATTGATAAAGAGAAATAAAATACACAGGTTTGGTTCCTGCAGGGATTTGAACCGAGGACCCTTGTGCCTGGAGGCAAAAGTTTTACCTATGAGCTACCATATAGCTACTTACAATTCTACACATAAACAGACCTTTCTTTCACTAGAGAGCAAAAAGGCCTGGTGATGTCATCCTGCTGGGTCACATGATATGCAATTCAAACAAATCACACACGCCCCCTTCTGAGCAAACAGAGCTGAAGAGCTGGATACAGGAGGTATGAAATGAGATTGTGGCAAAACCCCTTTAACATTTAGCCACTTTGTATTCAAAAGTAACATCCATCTTTTATTCGCTTTAAGAAAAACTTTTTGATATATAGACTACACATTTTTGTTGAGATGATGATGATATAAGCCGGTCTAGCTGCAGATACACAAATAATATTTTGGTTTATGATTCCATACATATATGATGCTGCTGTAACTGCAAGCAAGTAAGGGCATGTTCACACGGCGTAACTGTGGGGCGTATTTTGTCGTGTACTTGCGCTGCAATACACCCCGCAACTAAGGTAATTTACAGCGCTCATTGAAAGCTATGATTATCTGCCAGGAGAAAGACGTGACAAATGAAAGTGAATGGTGGCCGGGCCAAAGCATTTTAGAGGTACGGGCTGGCCAGCACGTGCTTCTAAAACACTAGATGTATTGCGGCGCATAACATGTGAACATACCCTAAATGGAACAAAGTTTTTTTTTTTTTGTTTTTTTTGGTTAAAGAGCTCAGCCAAGAATCAGGTGATGCACTTCAGTGTGTGTGTGTGTGTGTGTGTGTGTAAGAAAAAAAACCACGCCACACTGATCAAGTTTTCCCAAGTATGAATTAGATTGGCCAGGGATGTTTTGTCTATACGATTCAGCTGACATTTATAATATTTCATTGGTAATAGTATGTTAGGCAAGGACCCCAGGTTGCTGCCAAAAAAAAAAAAAAAAAAAAAAAAAAAACCAACAGCATCCTGTGTCTTCTGTCTCTTGCTGTACAGGTAAGGTCCTGGTTGGCTAAAAGTTTCATCTCCCTTGGGGGTAATTTAGGCTAAGCAATTATTTGAATCCCACAGGTAATTGGACTCCAAGCTTTGAGAGTCTAGCTAAGTATTGGAATATAAAGCTCACCTTTGTAAAAAAAAAAAAAAAAAAAAAAAAAAAAACCCACCTTATTAGAACTGTGAACTGAAACCAGGGCCAACAAAGTAACATCAATCATGCATGTTTTCATGGGGCACATGTATTTTATTGGTTGTCTCCAGTCTATGTCAAGCAAAAAGAGCTATCCCTATTTTAAACATTTATGCTATATGAACAGAAGGTGCCATAAATATCTGATGGTGCAGAGAGGAGACCTCACCGGTGCCAAGAATGGGGATCCCCTTAACTCCCATGCTCATCTGTTCTGTGTGGCACTCCATTCATTCCAGTAAGTATAGCCGAGCACACTCACTTGGCTCTGCACAGAACTCCCATAGAAGAGAATAGAGAAAGCAATGTCCACATCTCAGGGAGTGCAGGGAACCCCATTCGAGATAGATGCAGGTTCCAGATGGTCTCACAACAAAGTATGTGATGCAGTGCGGATCCAGCTCCAGACGCCTCTGCCAAACAGCTTATTTTGCCAGGCATAGTTGCCATATTTTCTCAAGTGGCTGCTACAGAGGAAGTCTAGGATCACAACACAAAAGCCGTAACGTTCTGTTGACACCCATATACGGTCCTGTTTTTTCTTTTAGAAGAGTGTTATTTTTGAATGCCACCATTTTGGAATGCATGTAACTTCTTTATAAAAACTTTTATTAACTCTTTCAGAGAGGATGGTTTCTTTGCATTATAAATTCATGCCATTCACCATATGGTAAGCATACTGTGCTAGCTTTGTTCTACGGGTAGTACAATTTTGGCAGTACCAGAATCAGTTTCGTTTCACTTTTGTACAACAAAATTACTTCAAAAGAAAAAATATTTCGTTTGTGCAGCTCCATATTCCAAGACCTATAACATTATTTTTCTGCTGAAAGCTCTGTACTTTTTTTTTTTGTAGGATAACTTTGTTTTTATTGACAATTTTTGTCTACAGAACACTTTCTATTTGTTTTTTTTGGGAGAGAAGTAGCAAGAAAACAAAACAAAAAAAAAAAAAACAAAAAGAAACAAGTTTGGCATTATTTAGTTTTCTTACAATGTTTCTATAAGATAGTGGGATAATTTTATAGATGGGTCATTACGGCTGTAGCAATACCAAAATATGTATAGGTTTTAATCATTCCATACATAGGGATTTTGTTAGAGTGTTTTAAAAAAATATATATATTTTTTTTGTCCCACTAGAACATTCATATAATTTGATTTCTCATGTAATATACCGCATTATTTATGTAACTATTTATGTAATGCATTATATTATTCTGGTCTGTGTAAAATGCCCGGGCCTAAAAAGCATACAAACAAGGCAGACCTGGGAGCCTTCGTTATGACCCCAGTTACCATGTAAACCCATAGGTTACCTGCAGATATATTGCAGGGAGAGTCGATGGCATCCCCCACCCTCCACACGCACACTTTCTAAAATCAGTGATTAGTGACCATTGCACTTAAGGGGTTAACTCCTTGGATGGGAGGTATGTCCACACTTCAATATTAGAGCAGGGTCCTGGCTGTCCGACACCAGAGTCCCGGCTTTGTTCAGTATAGGACACTGATGCCAGCTCATTTTTGCACACAAGACGTATTGTGGTCCTTAAAAGGGGTTCTCACTACATCGATACATTTTACTTTAGTTCTGCTTTCTCAGTTTCATTTTTGAATTTAGGGGCTGTTTACTGGCTTCTACTGGGCTGTAGTGAGGAGCTGCTGAGGATACCAGTTCTGTAGCTATAGCGACCAGCTCTGGCAGCCTATCAGGAGACATTGAACATGTCTGTAGCTATAGCGACCTGAGGAGCTGATGCAGCCCACATAAGAGTGGATATCTAGGACACGGTTAATGGACACATTGCAATGTCACTTGTTCTTGCAAGATCTTTAACATAAAGCAATCCTTGTAGTGAGGCAACCCCTTTAAGGCGTTAAAGCTGACATCTGGTTAAAGTGGCTAGACATTAGTAGTGCTGGAGAAATGAACATAAATAGCCTGAAAGTCTATTCTTATAAAGAAGAATACCGAGTGCATGAATGATATTTTGGATCTTTCAGCTTTTTTGCTGGTCCACCTCCCCCCCCCCCCTTTTCTATATTAGGTTAGGAAAATGTTGCAATACAAGTCAGCAGAGTCCTGACAGAAAGGCATGCTTTATGAATAAAAGCTGCATGGATGAGTGGCTAATGAAACAAATGAGAATTCTGATCTGTAACTGGCTCTGAGGACTTCATTAAGGCACAAAGGACACTGGTTTCGTGGAAAAAAACAATGAAGGCCAGATGCTTAACCCCTTAAGGACCCGGCGTTTTTTTTGGTGACACGTTCGTTTTTCCCTCCTCGCCTTCTGAAAGCCATAACTTCTTTATTTTTCCCACCTACATAGACACATGGGGGCTTTTTTTGCGGGACAAGATGTACTTTCTAATGGTGTTATTCACTATACTAATAGAATATACTGGAAACCGCAAAAAAATTCCAAGTGGGACAAATTGTGAAAAAAAAAAAAAAGTATTTTTTTTTTCGCCATGTTTGCGGGGGTTTTTTTGCTTTTTACGGCGTTCAATCTTCGGTAAATAAACGGTTTATCTGTATTCTTTCAGTTGTTACGCATCCGGGAATACCAAACATGTAGGGTTTTCCGTTATGTTTTGGTACATAAAAAAAAAATTCCAAAAATTTTTCTATTTTGAAATTTGCGCCACAGTCCATTTTGTGCGACCAATAACTTTTTTTTTACTAAAAACCTACGGACTCAGTGAGGGGGGCATTTTTTTTGCGGGCTGAAGTTTTAAATTTTTATCGCTTACCAGTTTTGGAATGCATGCATTTTTTTGATCATTTTCATTCCATTTTTGAGTGACGTAAAAATACCAAAAAACGCAATTTTGGCGTTTGGAATTTTTTTCTTCTACGGTTTTTCAGCGTACGGGAATAAATGATGTTATAATTTTTATAGATCGGACTTTTTTCGGACGCGGCAAAAACCAAATATGTGTAACTTTTTTATTATTTTAATGATATTTGTAAAATGGGGAAAGGGGGGTGATTTGAACTTTTAATACTTTTTTTTTGACTTTTAAAACTTTATTTTTTTTACTGTAACAGTTAGTCCCCATGGTGCTGACCCTAGGGGGCACAATTGTTAATACAACCTAATGCATTGCATAGGCAATGCATTTAGGGTGTAAAAAGATGGCGGTTTTCCCCCCATTTCCCTGCCCTGGGACGCAAGTGGGGGCAAACTGGCCAGGGAAAGTGACGGGAGACTTAAACAAAGGCTCCCCAAACCCCCACCATGCCCGGTCGTTCGGATCCGCGCAGGTTGCCGATGACCGTAACGATCGGTGCGCGGCACCGATCGGCTTTTCATTAAGACGCACGCCATCTTTGCCGCGGTTCTGATGGTTAAACAGCGCCAGCGGACTGAGCCACCCCCCGCAGTCGCCTGTTACTAGGCCAGGGTGTTTAGGGGGGCGGAGCCCTTAGCGGCCCTGGGACGTACTCATACGCCAGCAAAGAGCACAAGAAATAGAATCCTTGGATAAAGCCGTTTCCTTTCATTGTTCAATGGGAAGACTGATAGAAAAATTAAAGGAATATCCTCAGTATAGACATTTATGGTATATCTACATGAGGCACCAACATCTACCGTGTTTTTCCAAAAAATAAGAGTCCTTATCCTTTCCAAAAAGAGGGCTAGAGGTTTTTTTTTTTTTTTTTTTAAAACAAAAACAATGGAGTGTGTGTCTATTCTTTCAGGGCCTTATCTTGACTTTAAGATAAGAGATCGGTTGTGCGATTATATAAATGTGTGTGTATATGTATGTATGTGTGTATACACTGAACTTACACATTGCACTCTATGGCCTGGGCTGAAGGACCTGTGACATCACCACAGGTTATTTTGAGTAGGGCTTATATTTGAAGCCTACTCCAATAAACAGGCTAGGGCTTATTTTTGGAAAAACACAGTATGTGCGCAACATGGGCAGCTGTTTCTATAACTCCTATAGAAGTGAATGGAGAGAGGTTTGCCTCTCAGGAGACCCCTGTTCTCCACCTAGGTGCTCGTCCTGTTCCTCAGCATGTGAAGTGGAATATCTTGCAGACCCCATCAAGAAACACTAACTAATGAAGCAGTTGGGGGATATTTTTTATTTTATAGAATTGCCCCGTTTCCTTTGAAATTGAGAATAGTATCAAATACAGATTTTTCTCGTGTCCCCGATTAGCCAAATCCCTTCTTCTGTACAATCTGCCTGGCTGTAAAACTACCTGGAAATAACAGCAGCTGCCATTCAGGGGGTTACGGAAGGGGAAAAAACATTAAAACCCCCCCCCTCTCGAAAACCTTCCCATTGCTCCCACAAAAAAAATGGAGACATAAAGGGAAAATAAAACTTGTGTACCTGCATTTTTTAAGATATTCCAGAAAAAACCCTGGGGCTGCCCAACTCGGGGCTTTTTTTTTACTTTTATTTTAGGGTCACTTCTGGGTTTTAGAATTATTTAAAGGGGTTTCTCACAAATTTGATTCATCTTACCTCAGCCCGTTTTTTTGGGTTTCATTCAATTGGGGGCGTTTTACTGGTTTCTACTAGGTGCAGAGAACCAGGTCTTGGGGGGGGGGTACCCTTTTTTATAGGACCTAGGGCGTCAGCCAAAAAATTTAAAAAAAGGGGGCCCGGAAAGGGCCATTTGGAAAAAACCCCCAAAAGACTGAAAACAAAAAAAACCAAATGCCCTTTTTACAAAAAAAGAAATTTTAAATTGTAAAAGGGGAGGAAAAAAAAAAAAAAAAAAAAAAAAAAGGAGATTTTTTTTTTTGAAGGGGGATTTTGTCATTCGACGCGGCAGACCACTTTTTTCGGACAAAAGAAAAAAAAAAGTTTTTTTTTAAATTGCTTCCCCATTTTTCATTATGGGCTGCGCAAACCATTTTTGAAAGCAATTTTGCCGTTTTAAAAATGCTTTGCTTAAAAATGTTTTAGGGTTTCAAAACAAAAACGAAAACCAATGAAAGTTCCGTTAGGACATGATAAGGCCATTTTCAGGGCAAAAGGACAAAAATTTGGCTTTTTCCACGGGGGGGGAAGGGGGTTTTCCCCGCGTTTGTGGATCAAACCCCCCCCTTTCACTTGACATTTTTAGTTTCCACCTAAAGAATTAAATGCATTTTCCGCCCGCGGTGTGTAAAAAAAAAAAATCCCCCCGGAAAAAAAAGGGTTGCAATGGCGGTAGGACCCTTTTGTGATCCGTTTTTGGGCCCAAAAAGGCTAACAATTGTCATGTGATTAACATTTCTTTCAATGGCAAAACGACATGTTCACCCAAAAAGTGTCGCCGACCTTTTTTGATCCCTTTTGGGTCCTTTTAAGGGTGGGGCATGTCAAATTTTTCTTCGTTTTTCCAAGAGAAATCCCCCAAAAAAAAATAATGGAGGATTTTGGGATCCCCAAAGCGGATCCAAAACGCAGCATCATTTGGTGCGTTTCGATCCCCCTTTTGATGCCAAAAACGCATCCGTAAAACAATTTGGGTTTAAATAAATAAAAATTTGAATATTTTGTTTTGGGTTATTTTTGAAACATTTTAAGGGGGGGCTAATTTTTTGATGCAAAGTGCATTGGAAAATCCCCTTTATTCTAATGGGTAAAGGAGAGGAGGATAATGTCAGTCCCACAGCCCCACATACCCCGGTGCACATGGACGTCGGGGCTCGAGTTTAAAAACTATTAGTTGATTTGAAAAAAAAAAAAAAAAAAAGGGGGGGGGCGGGTTTCTAAAATCAAGGGGAGTCAGCGATGACCAAAAGGGAAAAAAAGGGGGTTTTTTTTCTCAAGAAGGTTAAATTTAAATTTGAAGGGATTTAAAAAAATGAAAAAAAAGAACCAAAAAAAAAGATCCTAAAACGCATGCAAAAAGCATCCAAAAAAAAATCAGCTGTTGCGTTTTCTGGATCCGCTTTTTGGATGCAGTTTGCATCAAGTTTTCGCAACTTAAAAACGGATCCGTAAAACGCATCCAAAACGTCGTGTGAACAAGCCAGAAGTCACTTAATTAGTACATATAGTACATCTGTATGCAATTTATAAGTCTAACTACAGCTGTTATGTGATGGACTCTGGTTTGTTAGAAAATATATTTGTGAATAAACCGTATTATGAAAACCAAGGAACCCACCAGACAACTCAGGGATAAAAAGTTAAGTTGGACTCTTTTCTGGCAGAACAAGCTGCAAACTACCAGATTTGAGCGGCAATTGCTCCGAAACTACTGTATGTCACAGAACGGACAGTGCTGGAAACAGCCTGTGTCACTAACTTGTGCTGCTCTCATTTTGATAATGACCTCCACCCCCCACCAAAGTATGGAAAAAAATAAATAATAAGGCTACATCTACACTGCAATGATTTATCGTCGATTTGTAATCTGACTGCAAATCATCCTCAGACATCAACAGAAAGTCCGAGCTGTAGGCTACATAGCTCAGATTTTAAAAATAGCCTAGAACATGTTATACTGCTCAATTGAATGGGGCGCCCAAAATCGGTGAGAAAAAAAAAAAAATAAAGTGTCAAAAACTAAGAGTATAAAATAGTGGTCAGATTCTGATTAGACTCAGACCATTATTTTGGCCCTGCTGTGTAGACGTTGCCTAAAAGAAATGCTCTTGAATTAAAACGCAATGCGCAGTCATTTAAAGTAAAGTAAAGCCTTGTTGTGAAACAAAATATCCACGGGGAAGCATCCAAATATCCACCTCTCACTTCTGATTGGATAAATCTGGAGGAGGAAAGTGAAAACCTCACTGAAGTCTATTTTCCCTGAACAGCACTGGCATTGTGTCAATGCAAGTCTCTCCAAACCAGTCTGGATGCAGAAATACAGCAGAGAAACTCAAGAGAATAAACCACGTTATTCATGTGCTAATGAAAAGACATGGGCATACGTCCCTCAGAAAAACACACATTAGTCCAAGGGATTTAAAGGACATGGCCACCTCCATAGCAGGGTGGTTTTTTTTTTTTTTTGGTTTTTTTTTAATTTTGCAAAAAAAAAAATGAAGCCACAAGTCAAATCATTTTGATCAAAAATTTCCTTTTTTGGATTTACAGCTCCTGTATGTGTAAATTATAAAAGATGACCAGCATGGTGGCTCAGTGGTTGGCACTGCTGCCTTGCAGCACTGAGGTCCTGGGTTCAAATTCCACCAAAGGCAACATATGCATGGAGTTTGTATGTTGTCACCATGTTTACCCCATAATCACAAACATACTTACTAGGTTAATCAGGAATTTACATTTTGAGGACGGGAACCACTAGGGACCAATGTGAATAGCGATTATGTCTGCACTGCACTATGGGGAATATAATGGTGCTGTCAAAAAAAACAAAGAGGACTTCAAAATTTACAATCTGATCCTACAGTTACACTGTCTTTCACCTGTCCCCTAACATATTGAATACTTAGCGTGTGGGCAAGAACTCTAGCAGACAGAAGAATAGGACTAGAGCTTTTTCCTTTTTTATATGCACATTTTGATGTGTGAAGAATGAGTTGTACACTTTAAACACACACACACAGGGTGTTCCATTTTTCTTTCCCCCAATAAGAATCTACAGCTGTCAAATCAGCATGTTTTTTTTCCCAGACAAAAATTTCAAACCAGAGTTATGTTTTTAAAAAACATAATCCAAATTTGTATGTATTTTCTGCATGGGTAACACAGTAGGAGACCGAATTGAAATTAGCCCCACTTGGTAAGCTGTATCCCAAAAAATGCCGAAATCTCTGGGAGGAACAAAATTAAAGCAAACCTGCCAGGTGATTATTGTACCCTGAAAGTAGGGTCCAATAGAGGGGGAGAAGCGGAGCTCTGTGATAGATTTTTTAGGTCTGGAAGCAGGGTTTAACAGTAAAAAGTAAATCTAGAAAGAGAACCTGAACCTACTGTTGCTAAGGGTATGTCCCCACGGCACCGGTTTGCAGCCGGTTTTGCAAACAGTCTAAAAAAAGCTGGCTGCAAACTATCACACCGGGCCGCTATGGAAAACCCGTGCAGCAGTCCCCACTGCACGGGTTTTCCACCCTGCGGTTTTTCAGACCACCGGCCGCCCGAAAAACATTGTGCATGTTCATTGTTCCGTCCGGTTTTCGGAGAAAAGCCGTCCCCTGGCGGCCGTGGATAAGCCGACCGGTATTTGTCCTCTGCTGTGGGGATGAGCCCTAAGGGCTTGTTCACACAGAGTTTTGACTCCGTATTAACATCCGCTTGTAGATCCGTCTCGGGGACGGACAGGACGGACCCAGAGACGCATCTAACAATTAGCAGTGACTTTATCACTACTGGCAATGACGGAAATGCAGCGGTGTTCACATGATAGATCGCCGCTGCGTGTTTGCCCTGCGCCTGTCGCGTCCGAATTGCATGTTCACCTCAAATTATAAAACCTATATATCCAGTGTAGGACTGGGGTGCTTGGGGCCCGCCAGGGGTGGATTCTTGGGGTCCATTCTATGGCTACTGTACAAGACTGCACATTCAACACATGACTTGCACTCAGTCTCTGCCTTCTCCCTGAAAGGGGCTCACCATAACCAGGGGCCAGTCAAACCCTGTATATACCACAGAGCTCGGCTCTCTCCCATCCTGTTGTAAGACCAGGTAATGTAAACCACCTGACAAGTTCCCTTTAGACAGCAGAAACCAGAGGGTGTCCCATGGATTTTTGCTGTGTATTATGGAGGAAAACCATGTGAATCGAGCCTATGCCCGCAAGATTAGACATTGCTCTTTGCTAGGTTATTTATTGTGTAACAAAACCTGGTGGTGTACTATCTACTGAGATAAATACGACAACACAAGCCTATTTGTTAGGCTATAAATGTGGTGTGAGACTTTCTTCCCTGCTTAGCACCAGGAGTGTTGCCAAGAAGAGCTGGATGCTTGGCAGACATCTACAAGACAAACGTGTGCCCTCTATTAACTGACAAACAGGGGCAACAAGGGTCCTAATGGGCACAGTGTCTAGAGACCCACCCATGTACACTCTTTTCTAGGACGTGTGCTTATACAATAGCAGGGTGCACAAAGCTACAAGACCTAATTAAAGGGACAAACAAGCTTTTGTAGTGAGGGTCTTGGCAATCAAAACGGATGTGAGAGAGAAAAGAAGGGTGCAGTGTAAATCACTCAGCAAGGCCCAGAGTCCACGGGTAATTAAACAAAGCCCCTCATTAGCCTGAAAGCTGCTGCTGCACTAGTTCAACACCACTCCAAACATATGGGCACTCGCATGTTAAAGCGAATGTTGATCTATTGTTTAACCCCTTACTGCTGCAGCCAGTTTTGAGATCAGACAGAGCCCCATTTTTTAAATCTGACATGTGTCACATCATGTGCGAATAACTTTTAGATACTTTTACCTATCCTTGTGATTCAGAGTGTTTTCTCATGACACATTGTGCTTTAAGATAGTAAGAAATTATGCTCCATACAATCCTTGTTTGTGAAAAATATCAAAAGGTCATGAAAATTTAGAAAAGAAAAAAAAAAAAGTTTTAGAATTTCTGCATGCAAGACAGTTACTCCACTCAAAATAGTTTATAATTAGCATCTACCATATATGTCTACTGTAGGTTTTTTCATGACATTAGGGGGCTTAGAAATTTAGCAGTAATTTTTCATGTTTTCAATAAAATTTTCAACTTTTTTTTTTTTTTTTTTTTTTTTTTTACACAGCATCCACCTGCTTTGACACGTATTCAAAAAACAAAAACACGTTCTTTGCATCATCAGTCTGAGAGCCATAACTTATTTTTCTGGGTAAAGAGCGGTGTAGTGGATTGTTTTCTTCTTGGATGAGTTGGTTTTTATTGGTATCATTTTTTGGTGGACAAGGCTTTTTGATCGCTTTTAAATCCATTATTTGGAAGCCAGGGTGAAAAAAAAAAAAAAAATACTGCAATCCTAGTAGTGTTTATCTTTTTAACAGCTCTCACCGTGTAGTAAATGTGACAAGTTACTTTTACTCTGAGTCGATACCATTGCGGCGATACCCAATTTATGATGCAAAGCAATATTCGTGCATCGCTATCTTCTGATAACCATAACCAGGTCTGTGGAGTCGGCAAGCCGAAGCCCTGACTCCTCAATTTCCCAAACCTCCGACTCCCTCATACATGGTGCATGTTTAAGTGATAACGTTACTGTAGTAAAACGGTAACATCAGGCTGTTTATCACCTTATGATACAATAAATAAGCTATTTAGGTAGAACAGACAGCGACAAGCAAAAGGGTAACAATGATTTGATCTTTTGAACACTTGTGGGTAGAGTTGAAGAAAAAGCTGTATTTGTATCCAAGTCCAGTCTGCACCGACATTGGGAATGTGTAGAAGAGACCTGGGATCAGATTTTGGTCAAGACATGCTCTGATCCAGAGCCCAGAAGGATTCAGGCAGTATAGAAAGCCAAAAGGTGGATTTCCCAAATACTAACAAAATAATAAAAAATTAACATTTTGATTTTTAGGAGCAAAACAGTAACAATGCAGTTACAGGAAAGAATCTGCAGAACTAAGCAGATGCTAAAAATACTTGCAAGTCAAATTCATGTATAAGATGTAAGATGAGTGTATATAAAATTACAGTAGCCTCATGTACAAAGCTGTAGTGGATGGTGAGATATGGAACCTGAAAATGACAAGTTCAAAACATTGTTACCATTTTGCTTGTCAGTGTCAAATATATTTATTGGATATGACTTTAGAACACAAAAAAATTGTAAACATGCAAAACACTGCAGGAACATTTGTGAAGTCTCTGAACTTGTTCTGAGAAATAGTATTGCCTCCATCAGATCCTGCATACATGACCTCACATCTGATCTCATTATTTCCAGGCTAGAGAACGGCCTCTCTACACTAACTTGGGTGGGGTGCAAAGCGGTGACCACAGGGGCAACATCTCTAACAATGTCGGGGTATAAAGGAATTGCCTCAGCCACAGTCAGTTTTGATGAATGGTTGAACTCCTCTACATCTTTGAAAGCAGGTGAAAAATGTTGCTGAACTCTGTTTGCCATGGGAGCGGGATCTTTTCCCATGGGGCAGCGCTTTGCCTGCTCCATGTGATCAATTACACTCCTCATGTGATGAGGCTGAAGATATGGGAGCAGTAGCACTGGCCAGACCCAATTCTTCTTGCTGTTTGCACTGCATCGAACTAACTGGACCAACTTATATATTTTGGGAGTCGGAGCCGGTCCATTTAATGATGACTCCGACTCCTGCAACATAGGCCCTGACTGACTCCACAGCCCTGACCATAACTTTTTTATTTTTCTCGTATAGCAGAGCTGTGTAAGGGCTTTTTTTGCGGGATGAACTGACAATTTCCATTGGTGCCACTGGCATTTATATAACTTTTTGATCACTCTTTATTTTATCTTATGTGCTGCGGCTAGAACGAAAAATAGCAATTCTGTGACTTTTTCACGGCATTCACATGTGGGTTTAATAACATGACAGATTTATATGGTAGGTTATTACGCATGTGGTGATATGCGTACTGACCACTAAACCTGCCGTGTGGACCGACCCTAAGCTTTCGAGAGTACTGGATAGCTGCATCAGATATGAATTCATGGGAGTGAAGAGAACACAGGCCAAGCATGAACCTTATAATTTCCCAAAAAATCTGTGCAGGGGTTTAATGCATCACGCTCTGTTAATCTAGTAACATTCGAGATCTCAGAGAAGAGAAGACAAAGTACAAGTTTGCAGCCATTTCGTATGTTAGGATCACAGCGCCACATATTAGCCCTCAGTACATTGTGTTCCGCCGGATAAAAATATCTAGTTGTAGAGATTAGTAGTTAAAGTCGCACTTGGCAAAGGCCATCTTCATACCACAGCAACAATACACTGCTCATATACAGTACTGTATATGAGCAAATATACAGAGCAAATATTTTTTAAAAAGTCACAAAAGTGCACACAGGCTATTACAGAGGGTGGCAAGAAGTCAAAAATATAAAAAAAAAAAAAGTTGTTTGCATTTAATATCAGAAAAGACACTAAGCGTATGATCACACGGCGTGTTGGATCAGTCTTGGGATCCTGTTTTTAGATGCGTGTTTCAGACCCTAAACTGACCCAAACACGCATCTAACAATGTGCAGTGTGATTTTACATTGCTTTCCGTGTAGGGCTATGTTCACACGAGTTAATTTCGGCACGCATTTCACCACGTATTTGTGCTCTATTACAGGCGAGATGCACGCCGAAGTTACGGTAATCCATAGTTCTCTGTTACGCCTCCTCTCCCCGATCTTATTGTACATGCGGGGAGATAAGTGACATGTCAATTACTTGCGGCGAATGTCTATCGGGCCGCCACGGGAGTACGCGCCTATTAACGCGAGCTCCCGAAACACACGATGTACTGCGGCGCATACCCTGTACTGCGTTCAGACGAGTGATCGCACATGCATCTCTCCGATGCGTCTTTTTGGATCTGTTCAAAGAATTGTCGTGTCAATTCTTGATCTGTTTGACGCAGCAAACGCCCTTTTTTTTTAAAAACTACAGGGTGCGTTCCTGCTGCAGCCAAAGGCACCTGCATGCTATTTATGCTGCGCTTTTGGATGCATTTTTCGGATACAAAATGGATCCAAAAAGCTATGTGAACATACCCTTATCCCACTGTGCAGCTACTGAAAGCAATGTAAAATGACACTGCACATTTGTAGGCGTGTTGGGTCCATTTAGGGTCCGAAACATGGATCCCAACACGCATCTTAAAACGGATCCAAAACGCCGTGTGAACATACCCTAATACTCACATGGCAATTATTTCCCATAATCACATCTACTATGTCCAATTTATATTCTAAATCAGCGGTCCCAAACCTTTTTTTCCCTCACAGGGACCAGTTTTATGCAAGAAAATTATTCCAAGCTATAGTTGGCAAGGCATGGTTATAGAGGGGGTTAGAGGTTAAGAGCCACGAGCATATTAAATAAATGGGTGCATTCTGAGTCATTTAGGGGTATAGTATAGAGTAACCAATATTATATAACATAATGCTGACCCACAGAGCGGACAATTAATCTGCAGTTATATCATTCAGCACATATACATGTATAATCAGCATTGTGGGTCCCTTTAAGTAGGTAGATTTATAGGTCCCCCAACAGGCAGGTATATAGGCTTCCACCAACAGATAGGAATTTATGACCCTAGTAGGTAGTTATATAGGCTGCCTGTAGATAGATAAACAAGTCCCCTGTACGTAGATAGGCAGGCTAAGGCTATGTCTACACGGCAGTGGACAAAAAAAAAAAAAAAAAGTTTTGTCCACTACCTGTCAAAAGCTGCTGAAAGAATGGCCATTTCTTGGCGCATTTTTACAGAAATGTACAGCATTAGATTTGCTGTGTTTTTCTGCAAAAAAAAAAAAAAAAAAAAAAAAAGTGTCAAAAAACATCCACTGCTTTACATGGACTCCAATAGTAATTTTTTTTGCCCTGCTCAAACGTTTTTTGCAACACGTTTCAAAAAACGACCGGCAAATTATACGTTCTGTGGAAAAAACAGAACTTTTTTTTTTTTTTTTTTACTATACAAGTCTGTGGGACCTCTACAGTCGTTTTTTCAGCGTTTTTTGAAGATGAAAAACACTGAAAAAAACCCTGACATTTTCGTGTGCAGTGGAGACCTAGCCTAATGTTAAAGAAAAAAAAAAAAAAAAAGAAGTAACTCGCCTCACCCCGATCCCCTGCCAAGCCGCTAGCACCAACAGCAAATGTCCTGCGAATCCCCGTGGAACAGAGGGCGTGACAACACCACTGCATCACATCTCCTGCACCGCTGATATGTATATACAGCGCTCAAAGATTGGGAAAACAAGTCCTGCTTTTTGGTGTAGAAGTCCACTGCATAGCGTGAGAAACCAAAGCACTTACCCATGTTGAAATAGCCCAATAGAGTAAAATGAAAAGCATTGCCTAGGTGAGCTCCATGAACACAAAATAAGTAACGTGTGAGGTAAGCAGGATGGAATGATGAGGCTTCTTTGGAGAAGCTGCATCTTCACAGTATGTGCTGACACAGCGACAAGGAGCAATCACCCGAAAAAAAGGAGTCTTTAATCTGAACTATCAAATAAATCAGAGGATCCAATACACCAGCAGAGGGATCAACCCCCCTCCACCCCCCCACCTAGGAACATTTAGCCACCCAGGACAGAGCAGCAGGCCATAATAATGTGACTTATTCACATATAAAAGTCAAATGAGCAAGGAAACGCTCCACGAAATTGTATTTATGCACAAACTTTTACACAGCACAAGAAAAGGGAAAATGATCTTCAGAATCCAAAACTATATCTGCAAGTTGAGGAGAGTGGAAAAGCAGCATTTTAAAGAGGCTGCACTTTACAGTGAGGCAATAGGTTTACAGGGAGGCATCAGTTCTGTGTTCACAATGGATAGAATAGATCCTTTTAGCCCAAGATCATATTAGTGCCGATGTCAGGAAAGCTTCCAACGTACATACTAAACGTGTCCTCAGGGATAAACAGCATGACAAAGGCCAAACGTGTGCCCATTTGGCCTCCGTTCAGCCGGCATGCCACAAAACAATTCATCCAGTACATTAAACAATCAGATTTGCAGTTTTGGGGAATATAGAAAGGATTGTCCAATTTCATTTTAAGGAAAAATGAGCTACATACTCCCAGTCATGCCAGGACTGGAGCCACCACTGGTGCCCTCTGGTCTCCGTGTACGTCCGCTATCTGCAGTCTGTCATCTGCTCCACTGGTCACGTGCCGTTCCCTTGACATCACTGCTCACGAACAGCTTACATCCTATACAACGTCAGACAAGCCTGTTTCCCCAACAGATGACATCTGCTAAATGGGTTCAATATCCACCAATAGACAGTTTTTTTAGACCTATAAATGAAAGGGACATTAGCATATTGATAGGATATGCTCTAAATATCTTAAAGATGCAGGTCCCAAAGCTTCCCTTGGGAACGGGCCACCAACGTCTCCGTGTTCACACAGCACACTCCATTTCACTGCAGGCTCAGATTAGCCAGGCACACTTGCCAAGAAGCCCTGAAACCCTCACAGAACAGGCCATGTCAAGCAGACGCACCCACCGCTCCGTTCTGTATGAACATTGGGAGCCCATTTGAAAGGTGGGACTGCCATCTACAGTGGGGAAAAGAAGTATTTGATACACTGGCGATTTTGCAAGTTCTCCTCCCACCTACAAAGAATGGAGAGGTCTGTAATCTTTGTTGCAGATAAACTTCAACTGAAATGACATGTCCCTTCTTTCTACTGGCGCACTGTATGTGTCGGGGAAAACAGACTGTAATCATAACTAAATGAGAGCTATGAAGTACTGTAGTCACAGTCCGTACTTCGGGTGCCTCGCAGTGCAATTATGCACCGAAGTACGGATTGCAAAGACGCCATGTGAACACACCCTAAGGCTATGTTCACACGGCTTAACTGCGGGGCGTAATTTCGCCCCTCAATTACGCCGACGGGGCGTGGGGCCGGCACTTCGCCGGCCCATAGACAATCACTGCTAGCGGCGCGTATACGCCGCTAGTAATTCACATGTCAATTATCTCCCCGCCCGGCGGCTTGGGAGAGGAGACGTAATCCATAGTTCTCTATGAGAACTGTGAATTACCGTAATGAATGGGCCGTTTTCAGCCCGTAATTTGCGCACTTCGGCGCGTAATTGCGGACCGAAATACGGCCCATTTTAAGCCGTGTGAACATTGCCTAAAGGTGCTTTGACACACAATTAATGCTGTACATTACAGCACAAAAGACATCCCAAAAAATGCACAAAACAACAACAAAAAAAACAACGCACTGTGTGAAAGCACCCTAAGGCTATGTTCACACGACTTATTTTGGGACGTATCTCACACTGTACTGGGCTAAATACGAGACGAGATAAGTCACAGTCATTACGGTAATCCACAGCTCTCAGAGAGCTATGGATTACGTCTCCTCTCCCCGGGCGTACAATACGGCGAGCGGGGAGAGAAGTGACATGTCAATAACTAGCGGCGAATACGCGCTGCTAGTAATGAATGTCTATGGGCTGGCGGCCCCTCCGCCCCGCCCCCGTACACACAGTGTAATTGCGGGGTGAAATATGTGCCCGCAATTAAGCCGTGTGAAGCACAACAACTCTGCACTCATTACCTGTATACTGAACTCGTTACCTCTATAAGAGACACCTGTCCACACAATCACAACGCAACCTCTCCACCAAGACCAAAAAGCTGTCCAAGGACACCAGGGAAAAAAAAACTGTAGACCTACACAAGGCTGGGATGGGCTTCAAGACATGTACATGCAATAAAAATTGCAGACCTCCCCATTCTTTGCAGGTGGAAAAACTGGCCAAATACTTATTTTCCTTACTGTATGAGACATGTATGGCACCACCTATCAACATGCTATGAATGTGTAAGATGGGAAAACCTCTGTAAACAGATGCCATAGTAACCAATGGTTACTGGATGCCACTGCCAGGCCTCTGGCGATCGGAATAAGTCCCTGGATCAACAGCCAGAATCCTAGTCACTAACTTGAACCTCTGTTCGTTTACCTCAGGCACAACCCTAACATGGACACTGCAATGTGAAAGCAAACGTACACAGGTCTCCTTCCCTAGAAGCACCAGTTGTAGGATTTCTGGTCATTTGCTTACAAGAGGGACAGGGCTACAGACTATATTACTAGAAGAACATCCCCCCCCCATAAAAAGGGGGTAGACGGAAGAGAATAAAACCACCTGCTCTGGAAAGTCAGCTTGAAGAGCAGGAATTCACCAAGGTGACTTCTATGTAATTGTAATAGAAAGCTGTAGGGAACAATGACAGCTATGCCGCACCAGAGTAGGCCGAGCACAGAAGCGCATGTCCTTGGGTCACTACACTGACAGCTTGTGACGTGGTACAGCCGCATTCACAAGCCTTCTCCTCAGACCTCCCCCAGTCACTGCCTGCTGACCTTTACCCTACTGCGGAGCGCTGGGACAACTCCAAGGAGGTATTTACCCTCAAAACACATCAAGAAGAACTGTGTATCCAACAAAACAAACATATGAGAAAACACATGGAAGAGCAGAGCCACAGTCACTGACCAAGAACACAAGCACAGAACCACAGCAGCACCAATCACTATAGAGTAAAGGACTTGTGTCAGTGCCTTATTAACCCTCCCCAAGACACAAGCTTATGCGCAAAGAACTTTCTAATGGAGGGGGGGAGAAATAGTGTTTTGGCCAGGAACTAATCAGATCCAGTCTTGAAATTTCATCATCACCTCAGGAAAATTGGTCCCATAGTTAGCAACAATATTCTTGGCTGGAACTAGATGGAAACAAAATATTGTGGACTTGTAAGTTTTTAAAGTTGATTTCTAAGGCTATGTTCACACAGGGTAATGTCGGCGCGCATGTCGCCATGTATTTGCGCGCCGAAATTACAGTAATCCATAGCTCTCATAGAGAATTATGGATTACGCCTCCTCTCCCAGCCCGTACAATACGATCGTACCGTACGCGCGGGGACATAAGCGACATGTCAATTACTTACGGCAAATACGCACTGCGAGTAATGAAGGTCAGTGGGGCCGGCGGGCTGCCCCCCGCCGCGGGAGTACGTGTGTATCAGCGCAAGCTCCCGAACGACACAACGTATTGCGGCGCGTACTGTACATCATGCGAGCATAGCCTACAGCAAAGACGGATTTTCCGACCGGTATATTGTCTTTTTTTGCGGATTCATGCCGTCCCCCTTCACACTTCCATGCTCAGTGTCAAAAACCGTCCGGCAGAAAATCCGTGCAGTTTTGACTACTGCACAGATTTTCAATTTAAATCAAAGTAAAAGGTTGAGTGCCGATTCAAATCTGAAAACCGTCTGTAAAACCCTTGCCGTGAGGACGGCTTCACACGGCTTATTCTGGGACTGATTCCAGCCGTACTGCGCACCGGATTTGCGCTGCAGTACGGCTGGAATACGTCCCAGTCATTACGGTAATCCACAGTTCTCATAGAGAACTATGGATTCCGTCTCTTCTCCCCACTCGGCGAATACGCCAAAGGGGGAGAAAGTGACATGCACATTATTTACGGCGTGTACGCGCCCTTGAATAATGAGTGTCTATGGGGCCGGCGAGCTGCGGGCCCCCCCGCCCCCGCTGCACGGCAGCCAGCGTAATTGCGGGGCGAAATCCGTCCCTGCAATCACGCCGGCAATAAGCCGTGTGAACATTGCCTTAGGCTCCATGCACAGATTTGTGCCGTTAAAATTCATCTTGACGGTCACCACAGCAGGACCCTGGACGGGGCTTTTGTATGTTTTACAGCAAAGGTAAAGCCTTCGAGCTCGTGGGTTGCTTCACAGAGCCACAAGCAATTTTACATCCTGTATCTTCCTAGTAAGGCTATGGGTGGGTCTATAGCGGTGATATGCATATCGGCTCTGTAGTCCCAGCTCCTCTAAATACTGTACACTGACATGAGAGCAGAAGATCTTATCTATGAACTCTGAAGCTCTCCGCTCTAAGGTAGTCTCCTTTGTTTGTTACGTTATGTTCACACGGCTTATTTTGGACCCTTTTCTCCGCGTATTTCGCTTAATATGCAGGGAAATGCGCCCCATAATTACGGTAATCCATTACTCTCAGAGAACTATGGATTACGCCTCCTCTCCCAGCTCATACAATACGATTGTATTGTACACGCGGGGAGATAAGCGACATGTCACGCGCCGCGATTAATGCATGTCTATAGGGCCGGCAGGCTGCTGCCCCCGCGGGAGTACACGGTGATCAGCGCGACTCCCAGAACACCCGGCGCAATTGAGGCACTTACTGTACACGAAGCAATTACGCAGTGTGAACATACCCCTAGAGATGCCACACACTGGTCTCACTCCGACCTGTGGTGACCTTACTTCCTGCTCTCGGAGTAGATAAAGTCTTTAAAGACAAAAAAAAAGACAAAGCAATACATTTAGAAAAGTCTTCAATTGCCGTTCCCTACATGTTAATAGCCAATCTTTGAAGTGAGACAACCCCTTTAGGTTTCTACCACAGACAAATGTGGTTTTAAGGCCTGGTTCACACCTGCATTGAGTTCATGAGGAGCCGTTGTCAAAAATGATGGGGGGAGGTGGGGCAGAAAGGCACTGCTGCACTATTTTGTTTGTTAAAACAGGCACCACAACAGAAACCTGATTGATCACATTGTAATCAGCGGGTCGGTCATGAAGCGTTGGTGTCCGTCAAGACCCAGATCTTTGCAACAGAAGCTCCAAAGTGAACCCTGCCTTACACTTTCAAGGAGGAGGTTGTTTAATACGGTGTGGAGCAATATAGTCTCTCCTCGAATATGTCCAAAGAAAAATAATAATGGAGATACTGCCAGGGACTTTCCACCTGCAGTAAACGCCTGGCTCTGGGGTTGGTACAGTCCTGGTTTAACATATGCTGTTGTGGTCATTCAATCCACAAACACGTCCAACATAAAGAAGAAATACCAACAACATCCTATAGCTTTCAGCCGGGCAATCACAGTGATGCTGTCAAGGGCCTACCACTCAAGTAACACCGAGACCCTCGTCAATTACTTCCAAGTGTCTCAACAGAGCATTTCTTAAAGGGGCCCTCCCTGCGAGATGATCTTATTTATATAAAAATATACAAGATAATAAAACACTAATAGGAATCACACCTCCGTAAGGAAGCTATTTGAGAGCCGGTTGTCTCACGACACAGCGAGACTGCTAGAGATGAAATCTAAGCCGTGTAGGCATCCAAATAACCTATTCCGTCACTTGTCTGCCTCGTGTAGCCCTCCAGAAGCTGTGCAGCAAGCGCTAAGTAGCTCAAATATTTAGTCTACGTCAGACAAAATTGCCCAGATTTAACTCGATCTTTTCTGGGTTTTTCAGGAGTTTTTTTTGTCTCATTGTACAGACTGAAGATCATTGTATTGTATGCAGCCAGTACTGGAAAGTTCTGCACACATAGTAATGTCCTTAGCTGCAGACCCCAAGATTTCCTCTAAAGCAGTTTGTTGTATGAGTAACCTGCCACATTTCCCATTCAATATCTCCATAACAGTCTACAGTCAGAGGATATATGTAGAGTCATGGACTGGACCCTCATACCACACCCGCTTGTTTCCTTCACCTCAAAGGTTTTCCATCTTTGCTATTAGACTCTGTAACAAGAGTCTGCTTTATGTCCACCTACATAAACACAAGAACATGCAAGTAAGATACATGGATGTAGCAGCTAATAGCATACATATTGAAATGGATGGGCCACATCCCTTCCAAATTTTCACTCCTCTGTGAGGTCCAGCACAGGCAGCGCAATGCTGTGAAGTCAACACCCTGCCTGCATCAGGACGCTCCCGACACCTTCTTTTACACCGACCAGAGCAGCCTATAGGTATGTTCACACGGCTTAATTGCGGGGCGTACAGTACACCCCGCAATTATGTCGAGACTTCGGGACTCGCGCTGATCGGTGCGTACTCCCGCGGCGCGGCCGGCAGCCGGCCCCACAGACATGCATTACTAATAAATGACACGTCAATTGTTTCCACACGCGTACAATACAATCGTATTGTACGAGCGGAGAGAGGGGCGTAATCCTCTATGAGAACTGTGGATTACCGTGATGATTGGGGCGTATTTCGCTCGTATTACAGCGCAGTACGCTCACAATATGTGGCGAAATGCGCCCCAAAATAAGCCGTGTGAACTCACCCTATGGCCTACAAGGCTGGAGCAAGCAGTGTCGTGCTGCAATGTTCTCACACCACCACCTCCCCGATCTGACATGCTTACCAGGGCTGTGGAGTCGGCAAGCCGAAGCCCCGACTCCTCAATTTCCCAAACCTCCGACTCCCTCATGCATGGCGCATGTTTAAGTGATAACCTTACTGTAGTAAAATGGTAACATCAGGCATCACCTTATGATACAATAATCAAGCTATTTAGGTAGAACAGACACTTACAAGCAAGAGTCCAGTCTGCACCAACATGGGAATGTGTAGAAGAGACCTGGGAGCAGATTTTGGTCAAGACATGCTTGAATCTGATTCAGAGCCCAGAAGGATTCAGGCAGTGCTGAAAACCAAAAGGTGGATTTTCCAAATACTAACAAAATAATAAAAATTAACACTTTGATTTTTAGGAGCAAAACAGTAACAATCTAGTTACAGGAAAGAATCTGCAGAACTAAGCAGATGCTAAATACTTGCAAGTCAAACTTATGTATAAGATGTAAGATGACTGTATATAAAATTACAGTAGCCTCATGTACAAAGCTGTAGTGGATGGAGAGATATGGAGCCTGAAAGTCACAAGTTCAAAGAATTGTTACCATTTTGCTTGTCAGTGTCAAATATATTTATTGGACATGACTTTAGGGCACAAACATTTTTTAAATATGCAAAACACTGCAGGAACATTTGTGGAGTCTCTGAATTTGTTCTGAGAAATAGTATTGCCTCCATCTGATCCTGCATACATGACCTCACATCTGATCTCATTATTTCCAGGCTAGAGAACGGCCTCTCTACAATAACTTGGATTGGGGGCAAAGCGGTGACCACAGGGGCAACATCTCTAACAATGTCAGGGTATAAAGGAATTGCCATAGCCACAGTCAGTTTTGATGAATGGTTGATCTTCTACTTCTTTGAAAGCAAGTGAAACATTTTGCTGAAATCTGTTTGCCATGGGAGCGGAATCTTTTCCCCTGGGGCAGCGCTTTGCCTGCTCCATGTCATCAATTACACTCCTCATGTGATGAGGCTGAAGATATGGGAGCAGCAGCACCGGCCGGACCCAATTCCTCTTGCTCTTTGCACTGCATCGAACTAACTGGACCAACTAATTATATATTTGGGAGTCGGAGTCGGTCCCTTTTATGATGACTCCGACTCCTGCAAAATAGCCACCGACTCCACAGCCCTGATGCTTACATTTAATATTTTGAACCGCTTGCACTTTGTCCTCCTCGGTCACAAAGGCCGCTGCTGTAGTCTTCCATATAGATCTCCATCTTACCCAAGCTCAGAGGTTCCAGCCCCAATCCTTCCACAGGTTACCACAGGCAGGGACCTTCCTTCTCCAGTACAGTGTAGTGTAATTAGACCTGCAGGATCTTTGGTCACTTGACAAGGGTCCTAAGGGCTAATTACAGCTACACTGCTAGCAAGGATGGTTGTTTCGCATCAATTGTCACAAAGTACAGTTTACTTGCAGCTACCAAATTCTCACACTCCTCTCACTGCCCCTGCATCGAACAGTTAAAGGGGTTGTCTCACTACAAGGATTGCTTTTTATGTTAAAGATCTTGCAAAAACAAGTCACTTTGCAATATATGTCCATTAACAGTACCCTACCTATTCCTAGATATCCCCTCTTGTATGGGCTGCATCAGCTCCTCAGATCACTATAGCTACAGACCTATTCAATCTCTCATGATCGGCTGCCAGCACTGGTTGCTATAGTTACAGACTTGGCTTCTACTGCAGCCTAGTGGAAGCCAGTAAACACGCCCCTGAATTCAAAGTGAAACCAAGAAAACAAGACTGAGATAAGATGAATCAATGTAGTGAGAAAACCCCTTTAATGGCTTAAATCATTAGCATTTAGCTATCCCTGGACCAAGCCAGACACACAGTGGTGGTGTTCTCACCCCGGCTCTTTAACTCCTCATGGCTGTATGACCTATATTACTGACAACAGGACTGAGGTAAAATGAATCAGTGTAGAGACACAACCCTTTAGGCATGTTCACACGGCTTAAAATGGGCCGTATTTCGGTCCGTAATTACGCGCCGAAGTGCGCCAATTACGGGCTGAAAACGGCCCATTCATTACGGTAATTCACAGTTCTCATAGAGAACTATGGATTACGTCTCCTCTAGCCGCCCGGCGAATCCGCCGGGAGGGGAGATAATTTACATGTTAATTACTAGCGGCTTATACGCGCCGCTGGCAATTCAAGTCAATGGGCCGGCGAAGTGCTGGCCCCCTGCTCAGTCCCCCGCTCCCGCCCCGCCCCCACGCCGTAATTGCGGGGCGTAATTACGTCCCGCAATTAAGCCGTGTGAACATAGCCTTTTAAGAATAGCATCCAAAGAACCTGCTGCCAGTCGGCCCCGAGTATGCCTCAAGGGAGCTTTAGTGCCCTGTGATCCACAGATAACCTCAGGGGCAGCATGTTTGAGACCCCTGTCATAATGAGTTTAACCCCAAGCTAAAGGGTTTTTTTTTTCACTACAAAGATCATAGTTAAAAATATGGGGACTGAAACATCATCAACTTTGTAGGCGCATTGTATTATCCAATGGTTTAGCAGGCCATTTTCTGGCTGCATAGTGCATGGTGACGGAGATAGTCTGTGACGGCATTAGTTGTCTTGGTCCCTGCCCTGCTCTGCCACATGTTCCGGGATTCATTTTTCAGCCATATGCTTTCTGGCTTCTTAAAAGTAGTAGTACTAGTAGTATGTAGTTCCCTGATAATAAATCACAGATGCTTGGTACTAGGAGTGAGTGCACAGGCTTCAAGGACATGATGGCATCACACTGCCAATCAACACACCCCTATTACCACTGCAAACACATCCAGAATTACCAAGACAAGAGCCTGAATACTGCCTAAAGTCACGAGGCAGTAAACCTTAAAGGGGTTTCCTTACATTTGGCCAAGTCCTTGACCCATCCAGTTAATCAGATTGCTGCTTAACCATTCCTTAGGCCAGGTTTAGATGGCTACAATGCGGCCACGCTAGAACTTCCGTATTTCAGACCTTCCAAGGTCTATCATGTTCAGGAAAGTTAAACACATGACTCCTATTACTGCAGCAGTAATATGAATGCCAACATGCAGACGAATGACAACTGCCGAAACCCTGACAACCAATAAGCTAACATTACAGCTCGCACAGAAGTGATCAGAACGGCAATGCTGCCTAATCACGATGGGACAGCGGACGGATCACCACCTGAGCGGGCAGATTTACCATCCTGGAGGTGGAGACGGCTTTATTAGCTAAATCAGTCACGAAACAAAGAAGAAGACACCATTGCCAAGCAGCTGAACAGAAATTCTAGATTTGCAGAGCAGTATGACTCAATGGTTTGTGCGCTCTCCTGGACTGGGAATTTAGCGTTTTTTGGTGGAGACAGAAGAAGTGGCAATTAAATCCACTGTAGAAAAGCTGTTCCCATCAGCCTGTAACAAGCAAAGTCTTGTAGTCAGAGACTTATCTGTAGAGCAAATCATGTTTCCTTCTCCTGGCACATACTGAACAGTATCCTGTAATGAGTAACAATGTGGTTTGATTCAACGCTATTACACCACTTGATAGGGCAATGCCCTGATGCTGCTGTACACTGGCCAATTCCCTGACCATGCCGCTACACAGCGATCCATGTTCAGAAGCAACATCCGGACTGAGAACTGAACGCTGTCCATGGAAGGGACGGCTGCAGACTATTTCATATACAGTTTATGTTGGATGACTAAAGCACTACACAGCAGCTTCTCCTCCAGGTAAATACCAAAGGAAACCTGCTCCGCTGCTCACTCCAAAGGGAAACCGTCAGCAATTTCTTCCCAAAAGAAATTGCTGACACCCCAAGACTGCAAGTTTAATCTCATCCCTGGTGTCCTTCATACATGCAGAATACATTAAAAAAAAACCAAAAAAAATACGTTTTAGCTCCTCATGGCCATCCACATTCTTTAGTGACCAGACTCTTGCACATGTACAATGCAGGGACATGCTAAAGCCAAAGAAGAAAACTCAGGAGCGATCAATGGTAGAGACATCATTGGCATAAACGCTAGCATCCGATTGGTTACTATATTATAAGGTCTCACCAGTTTCAATAAGTACATACGAGAGATGGAGAATCTGTATAAGGGCACAACTTCATCCAATAACATATGTGCCCCCCTGTACGGAGCACCGCTGCTCCCACCTGATACTTCATGCACTGTCTGCACCTAGTATATTTGCCAAACAGGAATGATGGAGGGCATGCACCGAACTTCAACCGTTTAGCTCTTCCTTAGTGATGCCCTATACGGGTATGGCTGGGAAGAGATGGAGTGCTGCATTACTGCTGGGTACCCATGGACATGGGTAATTCTTAAAGGGGTTGTCTCACTACAAGGATTGCTTTTTATGTTTAAGATCTTGCAAAAAACAAGTCACTTTGCAATACGTGTCCATTAACAGTGTCCTACCTATTCCTAGATATCCCTCTTGTATGGGCTGCATCAGCTCCTCAGGTCACTATAGCGACAAACCTGTTTGATCTCTCCTGATAGGCTGCCAGCGCTGGTTTCTGTAGCTACAGACCTGGCTTCTACTGCAGCCTAGTGGAAGCCAGTAAACGCCCTTGAATTCAAAGGGAAACCAAGAAAACAAGACTGAGATAAGATGAATCAATGTAGTGAGACAACCCCTTTAATGGCTTAAATCATTAGCATTTAGCTATCCCTGGACCAAGCCAGACACACAGTGGTGGTGTTCTCACCCCGGCTCTCTTTACCTCCTCATGGCTGTATGACCTATATTGCTGCCTACTCAGGTCAAATGTTAGCATATACCATCTTGTAAAACCAACTTTGTTGGAAGGTGTCCACATCAGAATGTTCAACACCCGTCCCCCCAGACAAGTTCTCTACTCCCAACTGAGCCAAGGACAGAGGGTATGATTCAGACACATCAAGACCTACATAAGAAGAGGGCCATAACTGCAGCTAGATTTGTTGTCTATATTGATAAAGCCTCATATCAACTGTATACTCTAGACCAGGCATCCTCAAACTGCGGCCCTCCAGCTGTTGGGAAACTGCAGCTCCCATCATGCATTTATATAATCTATAACAGTGGGAATGATGGGAGTTGTAGTTTCCCAACAGCTGGAGGGCCGCAGTTTGAGGATGCCTGCTCTAGACTACTCTATGAAGGAACTGTACAACGTATACTTTCCTCCTGCATTTATTTGTCAACTTTCTGAGACTACCTGGCTTGTTAATTCTAGCTTTGGTTTGCATTACGCTAAACCTTAGAGAAAGGAGGGGAGTGTTTTGACATCACTAACTGGGAAACCGTGGCCACAGATCGGTCTCTATGGCGCCACATGAGCCAACAATCTGCTGAGAATTTGGATTCAAACCTTTTTCCAATGAGGACAGAAAAAGACAACAAAAGTAAAATCCAGATTTGTAAAAAGCAATTGTGAAACGGAACCTCTTGCCCTCACCTACAAACATCTGGGGCTGAAGGTTTGGACTCCTCCGTCGTGTTACAACACAAAATCTTGACTTCGCGTCATCCTCTTTTCAGAAACCCACTGAGGAGGGTTATTTTGCCATTCCTTGATTATTGTTTACTTATTGTCTCCATAACAAAGTGTGTTTTACCTAATATTGCATCATTTACATGGTGTGCATACCTTTATGTGACGGGGTTGGACCCGGACCCATGCCCTAAACGAGCCATGAAAACTCTGTTCTGAGCGGAGAGAAGGTCAGGACTTCCCATAGACGTGAATGGGAGTTTAGCTGAGCGGCGATGCTCAACTGTAATCGGAACTCCAATTCATTTCTATGAGAGCGTCCCGACCATCTCTCCGCTCAATACGAAGACCTCTGGGACCTGCACCTATCAGACATTGATGGTGTATTCTAGCGATATGCCATCAATGTCTGTAGCGAGATAACCCCTTAAAGAGTCATTAGCTTTTAAGGTGGGTTCACACACTAAATGATTTTCAGGCACCATGACTGTGGGTTCACACGGTCAGCTTATTAGATGCAGTTTTAGAAGCAAAAACCAGGAGTGGCAGTAAAACAGTCTTTTCCTAAAACATGTCCTCCGATTATGATCAATTCTGGTTTTGGCTTCAAAATCTCCATCTAAAAGACGCTGAACATGTGAATGCGGCCTCAGAATAAACTTAAAAAAAAAAAAAAAATGCAAAGTGTGAAACCAACCTTAAATTTTAATCAATTCTTAGTAGGACCCCTTATTCGCCAAAATCTGTCTACGACCAAATGATGGACTCACACAGCTTTTTGAATGCAGGAGGTCTTGAAGTTAAAGGTGTATTTCCACCTCATTAATTAGATTCAAACATAGACAAAAGGTAAAGACTATTACCAAATACATTGCTGTTCTGATTTTGAGGCTCTTCAGAACGAAGAGCAGGTCTTATCTACTACTTCTGCAGATAAGTGTCCTTAGTTAGCAGCCACCTCTCTACTCCAACAAGATGACGTAGTGCTCTGTTCCTTATCTTGTAATACAGAAGCTTGTTTATATTACTTACTGACAAGCTTTAAACCTTTAGAACTCTGTAGCCTCGTGCACTGCAGATTACAAACCTCCTGCACTCATATCACTATAACAGGATCAGCTAGGTATAGCAGAGCTGATATGCCAATCACTGCTGTAGTCACCCACAGCCTTACCAGGAAGTGCGAGCCTGAAGCTGCCTGTGGCAGTGTAAAACAACCGCTCTCTCACTTAGAACACAGGAGACATGTGGGTTCATAAAACACACACGCATTTTTTTGATGTAGTTGAAAGGCACAACAAAAATGCAACGTGTGACCCCGGCCTGAAGGCAAGTTATAATGAGGCCTGTGGCCCTGAAGAGAGCAGGCCGGTCACTTGTACAAGTTGTTGTACCTCCTCGGTCATCAGTAAAGGCACTTTCACTCCACAACTCCAGCATTAGAGGACTAAACACAAACATTAGAGCAGTGGTCTCTAACCCGTGCCTCCCCAGCTACAACTCCCAGCATATGATTGGCAGGGAAGGCTGGGAGTTGTAGTATAATGCAGAAAGTGTTCACAGAGAAAAAATGCCCAGCAGTATTCATCCCTGCCCCACCCTATTAAATAATCCATACATAGGATAGACAGATGTGAGCTGGATAGGAGGCAAGTAGATAGGTTATATAAGGCAGTTATGTGAATAGTAGATGGGATATAGAGAAGAGGTAGCCACATATAAAGGGAGATATAAGATAGGTAAGTAGAGGTTAGATAGGTTGATGCAAGATATATGCTATTTTAATGGATTGCCAATAAAGTATGGACTTTTAACTACTCTTTGGAATTGCTGGATCAATCTGCAAAGGTTACTTAACAAAGGTAAGTAAGAAGATGATATATAGAGATCGGTTAGGTAGATGGAAGGTAAATAGAGTAGATATATCTACACTACCTACTGGCTTATATACTGCATCTACCTACCTTACATCTGCCTATATACTGTAGCCATTTACCTATCTACCTATGTTATAAGGTAGATAAGTAAGTAGATACAGTATATAGGCAGGTAGATGTAAGAGAGGTATATATATAGGTAGATAGATATAACCTAGGTAGGTAGATATAAGAGATAGGTAAATAGGTAGAGTAGATAAGTAAGGAGATACAGTATACAGGCAGGTAGATGTAAGAGAGGTAGACATATAGGTAGATAGATATAACCTAGGTAGGTAGATATAAGAGATAGGTAAATAGGTAGAGTAGATAAGTAAGGAGATACAGTATACAGGCAGGTAGATGTAAGATAGATTTATAGGTAGAATAGATAGGTAGATACAGTATATAGGAAGATAGATGTAAGAGGTAGATATAAGGTAGGTAGATATGACATAAGTAGGTACAGTATATAGGCAGGTAGATGTAAGGGGTAGATATGACAGGTAGGTACAGTAGATATAAGGTAGATAGATACAGTATATAGGCAGGTAGATGTAAGGGGTAGATATGACAGGTAGGTACAGTAGATATAAGGTAGATAGATACAGTATATAGGCAGGTAGATGTAAGGGGTAGATATGACAGGTAGGTACAGTAGATATAAGGTAGATACAGTATAAGCAGGTAGATGTAAGAGGTAGATATGACATAGGTAGGTACAGTAGATATAAGGTAGATGCATACAGTATTTTAGCAGGTAGATGTAAGGCTATGTCTACATGAAATCAGAGAAAAGGCCCAAAAGGGGCCGTTTCTCTTGATGCGGGGGACCGCGGTTTTGTAAACGCTTTGTGCAAAAGCCGTGGCGCTTCTTTTTTTCCCCGACGCCCCCCATAAAATAGCATTGTATGAGAAGACCGTCAAGAGCCCAGAAGCACCGGCGTATTATACAAATTGTGTATAATACGCCGCTGCGAAAGACGGGAAGAAAAGACGAGCGTGTAGACTGTAGCTGTCTTTTCTATTGCCGTCTATGGCACCACACTGACGAGCGTATCTCCGGCGCTTTTAAAAGACGAAAAGCGCCGGAGATAAGATCGTAATCCTGTGCAGTGTGGACATAGCCTTAGGGGTAGATATGACAGGAAGGTACAGTAGATATAAGGTAGATGGATACAGTATATAGGCAGGTAGATGTAAGGGGTAGATATGACAGGTAGGTACAGTAGATATAGTGCATAGGCAGTTATATGTAAGACAGGTAGATACAGTATAGAGGCAGGTAGATCTAAGACAGGTAGAGTAGATATAAGATCGATAGATACAGTATATAGGCAGGTAGATATGACGTAGGTACAGTAGATATAAGATCGATAGATACAGTATATAGGCAGGTAGATATGACGTAGGTACAGTTAGATAAAGATCGTAGATCGTATATAGGCAGGTAGATATGACGTAGGTACAGTAGATATAAGATCGATAGATACAGTATATAGGCAGGTAGATATGACATGGGTAGGTACAGTAGATATAAGGTAGATGGATACAGTAAAATAGGCAGGTAGAATGAAGTAGTACAGTAGATATAAGACGATAGATACCAGATATAGGCAGGTAGATATGACATGGGTAGGTACAGTAGATATAAGGTAGATGGATACAGTATATAGGCAGGTAGATATGACGTAGGTACAGTAGATATAAGATCGATAGATACAGTATATAGGCAGGTAGATATGACATAGGTAGGTACAGTAGATATAAGATCAATAGATACAGTATATAGGCAGGTAGATATGACATAGGTAGGTACAGTAGATATAAGATCGATAGATACAGTATATAGGCAGGTAGATATGACAGGTAGGTACAGTAGATATAAGGTAGATGCATACAGTATATAGGCAGGTAGATATGACGTAGGTACAGTAGATATAAGGTAGATAGACACAGTATATAGGCAGGTAGATGTAGACAGAGGTAAGGCAGGATGTGACCGCTCAGCAGGGGGAACCCGTCAAGGTGAGTGGGCAGCGGGGGCGCCGTGCCGGTACCTACCCTCCAGCAAACAGATGCACCAGGGTGTCTCTTTGGCTCATTCTCTCTCATTCTTCTCCCCTGCAGTCAGTAGGAGGGAGCAGGGGAGCAGAGTCCCTGGGAGTCTTGTGCCGCTAGCAGTGGAGCTCAGCAGTGAGGTGTAGGCCCGCTGGCATGCCACCAAGCAGCAGCCCCTGCACAGCTCAGCTCTTGCCGTTACAGGCTGCTCGCTAGCAGGCTTGTCAGTGTATATATAGGTGTATGGCGCCTACACAGACTGTAGCTCGGCTCCTGCCTCCCAGGGTCCAGCCCGGTCACCGTCCCCTGCATTCACCGCTCCCCTCCGCCGCCTGCTCCTTCGCTCATGAATATTTAGCAGGCCGACATAAACACAAGCTGATTGGCTGCGGAGCGGTGACGGAAGTGACGGCAGGGCGCAGCTGCCTCGCACGTGACTTGGCTCCCGCTGGAATAGATGAGTGAGGAATGTTCAGCGAAGAGTTATCAGTCATGAAGCGACTACAGGTCCCAGCATGCATTGCCTGGCGCTGGGCGGGGCTGTGTGGCTGCGGTGTTGGAGGTTCGCAGGTCGCTCGTGTGTGGGGTTACAGGTGCCATGTTGTGCTGTCCTATGTAGTCACTGCAGTAATGTGACCATAGTAAAGCTCCTGCAGGACCACCTCTCCCAGCATGCCTGTCTTGTAGGGTTATCGGGCTCGCGCCATGGCTACAACCCTTGGTCAGTGAGGAGTGAATGCTTGGACCCCACCAAACCCTAGAGGGAAGCTCAGGCATCCTTTCAGCATGTCTCCAGGACAGCGTCACGCCCAGTTAGGTCTCATACTGGGGATGACAGCGCAGGTCATTGAGTTTGTGGCACCGCGCCAGTTGTGTCAGTTATGAGAAGAGCGGTAGATGTGTTCCCACAGGTGATGGGACCAGCGCTGATTGCAGTGTCTATAGCTGGGATGGCTGTGGCCCTGAGTACTGCTGTAGTGCCCCTGGATCCTTCTAGTCTAACCAGTTGTCCCACAGAGAAGGTGAAGACCCCTCATCAAGGTACCTATAGGTCTCTGGAGCAAGGATCCATCTCCAGCAATGCTCTCCCCCCTGTGCCACAGACTCGGCCCTATCCTGGCTATCATTCAGATCACCTGCTGCTCTCTCCTGGCGTCCATCAGGGCTCTGTCCTGTGACCATACTCGTCTCCACCTATACGTTTGGCCTGGGACAGCTTATAGTCCAGGGCTTTCAGTCTACTTTTTATGGCCCAGATGTGACTTCTCTGCTACAACAGTCTGTATTCTTCTCCCATGTTAAACACCACTGCAGATAACAGAATTCATTGTTTTTTCCTCCATCTCACTGGAAAAAGTTTATCACAGTAACTGGCTCCATAGTTCCACCAGTCTTGTGACTCGGGATAAACTTTGGCTGCACCCTGTCTTTCAAACCGAACATCCAAGCCCCTTCCGCCACTTTTCTCAAACTCAAGTCAGCAGACCTGCTAGTGTATGCCCCAACCATCTCTCACCTGGGCTACTGTAACCTTCTTTTCTGTGGTCTCCCATCTCACAGTTTTGTGCCTTTCCCACAGTGAATTCAGTTCAGATTATTAACAGTGACTTACAGGGTTCTCCACAACCTGTCCCCACCGTCCATCTCCAACCTCACTTCACTACGCCATTTTTTACATAATCTCCAATCCACACAAGACCACATTCTCTGCTTTTGTCTTTTCTTCTCCTCACTCAACTACAACCGAGATTTCACCCGTGCATACCCCATGCTCTGCACTGGTTGCCCATTCAGTACAGGATACAGTATTAAATCATCACTCTCACCCATAAAGCTCTCAAAAGCGCTGCACCCCCCTACATTCTCCTCCTCGTCTTGTCTACCACCGACCGCTCTCCACGCTCTGCTGCTGATATCAGGTTACACTATCAATCATCGAACCCCATGCCGTCTCCAAGATTTAACACGTACGACCACATTCTCTGGAATATGCTACCGCGGACGATCAGACACACTCACAACCCTATTAGTTTTAAGAGGGCCCTGAGAACACATCTTCGCAGTCTTGGCCTTACCAAGATCCCCTAACTGCTATCACACAATCTGTCACTCCCTGCACTTGGGCATCACTCTGTATATAGATGTACGTGTGGATGGCAGGTTCATCATTTTTCATGTAAAAACCACCACTATTATGAAAACAAAGGCTGGACATTGTAACTGGCACTTTTCCCGTATTTTCAACCCATACACCCTTATAGATTGTAAGCTCTCACGAGCAGGGCCCTCACACTGGTGTTCATTTGTAAATTACTTTTAATGTCTAATGTCTTGTTATTGTTTCCATTGAATTTGTACAGTGCTGCGGAATATGTTGGCGCTATATAAATAAAGATTATTATTATACTCTGGAGCTCGCTTTTTTTTCTTTAAAGGGGTTTTGCCACGATGTAATGTTGACGTGGAATCCTCCAAAATGGGTATTTAATCACTTTTCTAAATGTATTTGATTACAAAATGAAGCCTCTGAGAACTTACAAGCTTTCTTTCCATGCCCGTGTTACCTGGCAATTTACATTAGACTGTCCAGGAGGCTTATCTGCCAGGCTTGGGCTGTTGCACTTCTTATCTGATGACGGGAAATTGAAGGAGCTGCAGGACTGTGGAGAAATATCTTGTCTTTTGTATAGAAATCACTGGTTGTAATGTAATTATTTGTGTAAACATTGTAGACTCTTCCTGGCACTGCTTGTCTCAGACCTTTTCCCCCCCCACCTCCCCATGACTCAGCATGCTGAGTTAATTTTGTCTTCACATCAGGATAACAGGTATCGAACTTAATCTTTATTTTTACCTTTTGGATAAATCCTTTTAAGTTTTTCTTTTTTTACATTTTTATTTTTGACAATTTTCAAAAAAATGGAAAACCTACAAAAAAACAATCGGAAGATAGTCATATAGTCCAATTAGATCTGAAAATTAAGAGATACAAAAAGAATTATACAGGGTATGTTCACATGGGGAAAAATTTTGGGCGGCATTTCGCCCGTATTTGGCTCTAATACGGGGAAAAAGATGGGGCCCCAAAAAATTAGGAAACCCCATAGTTCTCATAGAGAACGGAATACACCTCCTCCCCCCCCCACTGTAAAAATATTTTTGAATTGAAACTCGCGGGGAGAAAAGTGCATGTCATTTACTTGGGGGGAAAAATTACGGGGCCCGAGAAAATGCCCTGCCAAAAGGGGGCCGGCGGGTTTGCCCCCCCCCTTCCCTCCCGCGCCAGGGGAGTATCCCGGGGAAATTAGGGGAAAACCCCCCAAATTTCACCGGGCGTAATTCCCCGGAGACTGTACCCGTTAAACAAAACCCTAAAACCAACTTTTCAGTTGCAATTTTGGTCAAAAAAATTTAGGACTAGAGAAAAAAAAAAAAACTTTCCCCATATAGGGGGCATGGAAAAAGGGTGGAAAGAGGTTTTTCCCCCGGCCCCTGGGTCACCCCCCAGAAGGGTTGTAGGCTGCTCCAGGGAGCAGAGTCTAAGGGATGTCCCCCCGGCAGGGTTTTCGGCGTTTTTCACCCGGGTTTGGGGTTTTTTTAACCCCCTAAAAAACCCGGGCCCGAAAATGAGCAAAGGTGCTTAGGGAAAACCCCGGCAGCTGTCCCCATGCCGGGGTTTTTCCCCCAGGTTTTGCCGCAAAACATTGAGCAAGCACATTCTTTCGTCCGGTTTTTAGACGGAATCTGTGCTTCTCAATGGGAGGGGAAGAGTTCTCTTCTTCTCATCGCGGAGAAAAGCCGCCCCCCCCGCCCGGGGGACGGGCGCTAAACAGGATAAATACCAGCCAGCAAACCGGACGGTATTTGTCCTATGCCGTGGGGATGCACCCTAAGGTATATTCATCAGAGTCCAGCGGCAGGATGGACTTGGTTTTTGGAGGGACCCCCGGGAGTACCCCCATGGCCATTTCCGGGGAAGGAAGTGCCCGGGTGAATTGCGGTAGTAGGCGCGAACGGCGGGTCTCAGACAGGTGTAAGTGATGACGGGTTGTGGAGCCACAGACAGGTACGGCAGCATAAGTTTTCGGTAGCCAGACGACAGCCAGCAGAGGTCAGGATCAGTGAATGAACATCAACAAACTGACCCAGAGCACAGACAGGAAGCTCCTTTAGCCAAACGCCTGAAAAGTATTTAATGAGCAGTACGTTGTTTTAGTTTTGCTTCCTTGCATTTTAACAGTCGTAACTTTATTTTTTCAATGAAACAGTTGGATGAGGCCTCGTTTTTTAAATTTTTTTTTTTACATAATTGACATTTCACACTTAAAGGGGTTTTGCCACGATGGAATGGTGACATGGGATCCTCCAAAATGGGTTTTTAATGACTTTTCTAAATATATGTGATTACAAAAATTGCAGTCTGAGAGAGCTACAGCCTTCCTTACATGCCCTTAGTTACTTCAAAGCGTCTATTAGATACGGCCTGACAAGAGCTGGACGGCTTGCGCAGAGAGAGTTTCTTATCTGATGAGACTGAGCTGCAGAAGTTTTTAAGGCACCGGGTAGCAATATGTTTTCTTTTGTATACAGAATAAACTAGTTGTAGAGTGATTAGATCCCTGCTTTATCTGATGACAGAGAACATGAAGAAGCTTTCAAGCTGCTGTGTAGAAAAGCTGTTGTCTTTTGTACACAGAAGCCACATAGTTTATATTTTTTTATTTCAGTGAACATGTCACAGGATCCCTTATGCACAGCTCTGTGCTCTGGCTGTGTGCTTCTCTCTCTCTTTCAGCTCCGTGATTTGTTTACATTACATTAGCATCTTAGCAGATAAGGCTCCTCCTGACAGTGCAGTGTATGAGCCTCAGTCTGCTGTATTTAGAATCCACTGCTGTACTGTGTATTATTTCACTTAAAGGAATTGTCTCCCTACAGAGTTTCAAAGGATGCATGAATGAAATACTCTGCCACTTCCTGGTTCAGACTGACTAATTTGCATACAGCTTGTGCTTGTACAGTGCTGTGCTGTGTTTTCAGTTGCTAATTAGATCAGATTAGCTTCTCAAACTACTAACAGGACTTCTTATCTGATCCCTAAAACAAAAGCCCTAATTACAGTTCTGTTTATTTTACATAAATCAAGCTTTTTACTGCTCAGCAGCACTGACACTGCCATGACCTGTGTGATGACATCACTCACTGCTATCTCATAGAACAAACAGCAGGGAGAGAATTGTTTACAAGTCAGTTACTGAGGGAACTGAAATAGCCAGGGAGGTCATAAATTCACTTGTATCTCCTTAGGGAAAACAGAGGAACAAAGCAATATATTTGGAAAATGTCTTTATTTTGTGTTCCCTACAATTTGAAAGCTATTATTTGTAGCGAGACAACCCCTTTAAGTTTTGAGACGCTCCCTTGGATTCCTCACTCCTCACTGGCCCCCATCCTCTCTCCCCTGCAGCTTCATGACTCAGCGTGATTTGTTGACATTCTGCCTGGGCTAAGCTGAGAGGTAAGAATCTTTGTCTCGGCAAATCCCCTTTAATAACTTGTGAGATTAATTCTACAGGTTATTATGGTCATGTAGATACCTAATGTGTAGGGTTTTTTGTGTCTAATGTGTGCACAATTATTTTTTTTATAAAATATTTTTATTTTTTTCTACACTTTGTTTTTTCTTTTCTTTTTTTTTACACTTCGCAATGTATTAGTTCATATATTAGTTTGACACAAGCAGCAGTCAGATAGCACACAGCGCTCTGATACGATTTTTAGTATGT